>JARHVA010001948.1:1905000-2152500 GCA_037957365.1 Torreya grandis
ATACATGTATAATCAATAGAATGCATAGGTTTAAAATATAAACTTAATACACCTATGAGTAGATTATGTTAAATTCATACTCAAAGAAACTCATAATATGTCAATGAGAAATATGTGAGGGTAAATTGACCCAAAGGCAAATATGTTTATATAGATATATTAAATAAATGTTATGTTTTGGTATAATTCTCCCATAAGAAAATATATATGATTGTGTATAAAATTATATTTTATATTTATATTCATATATACATAAGAAAATAGAAACTAACACAAGAAATCATAGTACTACATAGTAAATAATATTGGAAAGGCTTGAAAACTATAAAAATGAGATGAGGAGGATTATAATAACCTATAGTCTTCCATTAGAAATCAATGCATGTTATGATAGAATGTCGTGATAAGTATGTTATCATCGTTGGGAGGACTAGCATAAGTGCTAAGAGTGGGAGCAATAATTGAATGATCAAGGCCAATTAAAAAAACAAGTAACATTAAACAAGTGGATATAATAACATTAATGTAAATATAAAGCAATCACCACATGAAATATATAAAATAGAAGAATGTAATAAATATCAATAAATAGGCATAAATCAAAGTCACAGATTTGAGTATGGTGATGCATAAAATATATTATTATAATGTAATAATTTGATAAAAATAGAATGAATAGATATATGTACACAATTAAGATATGTTTGTCTCATATAAGTAATAAGTAAGAAACATGATGCATGTAAATGTATTTATATATTACAAATGTGATTGCTTAACAAAGTAAAAAACATGATGCATGTAAACATATTTATATATTTTAAGTGTTAGTGTTTCAATGATTTTGAAATTGGATATGGCTAAGGCATATGAAATATTATATTAATTTTTTTTAGATAGAGTCATGAATCAATTTGGCTTTCAAGATAAATTTTGAAAAATCATTAGATCTCGCATATCTACTTGTATGTTTTCAATTCTTGTGAATGGCATTGCCCAAGGTTTTTTAAAAAGTGTTAAAGGTGTGAGATAAGGTGATCCCCTATCCCATTTGTTATTCATCATCATGGCCAAGTCTCTTAGTAAATTCATCTCAAAATCAGTTGAATCTATAGACCTAAAAGTATTTTGACCAGCACGTCATGTTGATCCCATCTCCCATCAATAATTCACAAATGACACCATTCTTCTAGTCGAGGATTCTATTCAAGAAGCTAGAGTGTTAAAAATAATTTTGGTTATGTATGAATAGGCTCAAAATCAAAAACATAATTTTGATAAGATATATAATTATTTTTTAATACTATGGTTATTAGATAAGCCATAACTATTCATTTATTAGGATACCAAATCAAAGTTTTACCTTCCTCTTATCTTGGCATTCCTCTCTTCAATAATCATCTTTCAATTTCTACGTGGAATCCATTAATTGATAGATTCTAAAGGAAGCTAGCTGGATGGAAAGGTAAGCTTTTATCACAGGCAAGCAAATGTTTACTAATTTAGATCATTTTCCAAAGCCTTTCAGTGTGTCTCCTTTCTATTTTTAGTCTTCCAAAGATCATCGAAAATAAGTTGATTAAAATTCAACAAAATTTCCTTTGAACTAGAACTCAAGAGAAAAATAGATTCCATCTTATCGCTTGGAACAAAGTTTGTTCTCTAAAAATTATGGATGACTTGTTTTAAGGAACGTCCAGCTAATGAACAAAGCACTTATCTCAAATTTTGTATGGACTTTTATTAATAATGATAACACTTGGACAAAAATTTTGAGTTTTAAATATTTAAATGGCCAATATCTAATATGCATTTTTGAATAAGACTAATTTGTTAGGGGTTCAAATTTTTAGAATTTATTGATTTTGATTAAAGATATTATATCCATAAGTTCTAAATGGTAGATTGGTAACGGTCTAAAGTTTGAATTTTAGAAATATTATTGGGTTTTATATTAACCTCTTTATCAAATTGATACTTGGTAGCACTTGCAAGATCATATCTAGAATAAGTATGGATATAAGGTCCATGAAGACTCGAAAGTGGTTAAAGGATTGAAAATTTATAAAAATTTGAGTTTAGACAACATGAATCAGCAAGATGTAATGATTATATCTAACTCTAACAACATGTTGATAAATTTTCACTTGCCTCTTAGCAATAGAGACAACTAACTTGTTTGGAACGAGTCATTTAATGCCTAACAACAAGTAAAATTAAGATACATTCTATTAGAATAAAATCTTAGAATCATCATTAATTTGGAGAAGATATGGGATAAATATTAAATTCCTAAAGTTAACTTCTTTCTATGGGTGGTAGTTCAAAATAGAATTCTAACAATGGACAATTTAAAAAAAGAGGTTGTGCTTTGACTAATAGATGCATCCTATGTGACAATGATAATGAATATGTTTTCTATCAACTTTTGGATTGAATTTATACACAAGAAATTTTGAGCATTTTTCTTCTCAAATTCAATGTTAATTGGGTGTATGCAGGTTCTTTGTTGGAAGTGTGGTAGCTATGGGAGTGCCCCTTTAATAATGTTATACTCAAAAAGTTATAGAATATCTATTTTCCACACATCATTTATGGAAATTGGGGAGAACTTAATAATAGGTTTTTTATAAAAAATAAATGTGTAAGTAAAATTCCATCCAAAAGTATCTTTGAGTCTATTCTGGAAAACTATAATATAGAGCCTAATGATAAAGGTAAAAGCCTGCTTCCATTTGAACAACTTCCATCTCTTAACTGACAAATTGATCCTTCTAGTCTTGGTAAGACCAATCCTAAGATGATATTAGAAAAATAACTAAATGGAAACCCCCCCTTTGGGCCAGTTAAAGTTCAAATTTGATGGAGCTTCCAAAGGGAACCCAGGTCTAGCTAGATGAGGAGGTATATTAAAAGACCATCAAGGAAATTTTGTGGTGGCCTATGTTGGAGATATGGGTATTAATTCCAATAATTGGGTTGAATCCATTGATACTCTATGGGGATTAAAACTATCTCAACAACTAAGATTTCAATTGCTCATTATATATGGAGACTCTCTAAATATCTTAAATTGTCTGTCAAGGAAAAATGTTATTAGTTAGACTATTAAGCAAGTGGTAAAGGAATACATATCTATTCTGGGACTCCAATAAATAGTCACTAATCCAACATATATTTTTTAAGGGAAACATGATATCTAATTGGTTTTCCAATAAGGGTGTTGTCTTTTTCAGTCAGTATAATTGGATGGACATTGAATATCTTCCTAGGGACATCATCTAGAGGATTAAGGGTGAAGGTATTTCTAATAAACAAATTAAATGAGGATATGGGGGACTTCCCCAAGTCTAGTCAAAAGAGATATTGGGTTTTTATACTTTTATGTCTTAGTCTTTTTAGTTTAATTTTCCCCTTTTTCAGTCTCTTTGAGAAGATTCTAGAATGGACAAACATCCTTCAAGTATTAGTTTCTAATACCAAAGGCAGTAAGAAGATAGCTCTAGGGATTATTCATTTTAAGTATATTTTATTTGGAAAATACTTATTCTCCCCTATTCTAGAGTTATTTTGATTATAATGGGGTTATCAAACACTATTGAACTTAAACTGCTTAAAGAAGTCAAAAAGAATGAGGTAATTTTGGAGGCTCTACAAGTTAGGGGTTTAACAAGGTTCATGGAAAAAATTGAAGGGCATGACAGACATATTTAGACTCTCTTTGATAATGTATGGGAAGACAACCCTTAACATCAATGGGGTCACACTAGAAATCATGGAAGAGCTAATTTCTCATGTTACAGGCTTAGAAATAGAGGAAACCAAAATCTTCAAAATTGGTAGGGATTATAAAAGAGAGGAGGAGGTTTTTATGGAGGAAGGAGAAACCTTGGAGACTCTACATAATGGATTTGAATATGAATCATTGTTAAGGCCATTTGGAGAAGTTACTTTCCATTTGATGTAATAAATCACACTTTAAGGAAGGTTCAATGTTGTCAGATGGTCCCTATTCATTTTTTTAATTATTTTAGGCATGTTGTTCCTTTGAGCCTCCCCTTCTACATTCTTTTCTCTTTATAATCCTCCATTTTTAAATATAAAATGGATCCCAAACATGAAGGGGTTATTTTATTTATTCATAAGTACTTCAAGGGCATGAATCAGATTAATCCTAAAATTTCTCATTCTTAGAATAAAAATGTTTAGGATAAACCTATGGATATTAGGAATATTAAGAAGGTATGGATTAATTATACTAGTATTTTTTGTAAGATTTTTGTGGTTAAAGCTTCCAAGAGCCCATGTGTTAAAGTTCTAAAAGTTTTAGAGGTCAAACCTACTAATTCCCAAGATAATATAAAAAAATAATTTGAGGAGTGTGGCTAAGGTAACCACTATGCCTGTCAATCCTTCATATAAGAATGGTAAAATAGGTCATATTGTAGGTGGCTCTATCTTAGTTGAATAATATATGTTTGGGCTAGAGGATGTTAATAAATAAAAGGATCTAGGCAAAACTAGTAATACTTATCATCCTAAGCTTCTTGAGTCTAGAAAAAGGAAGTCTCGAGAAGACTCAAAGGATAAATTTACTTCTTTTGATAAGAAACATCAAGCATTAAACAAAAATTTCAATAATTTAGTGAGTTCTTTAAAAGGTAAGCAAAATGCTGACAAGATTCTAGAATAACTGGATCTCCAAAATTCCATGAGGGAATTAACAGACCTTAAAGTTAAAGTTAAGTATTTACAATAGGATAATGATATAATGGTTCAAACTAATTCTACCAAGGGTGTAAACCAACAAATGTAGAGTCTCCAAACTAGGGTTGATATGATGTAAAATAAGAATGATAAACTTAAAAATAATATCATCTTTTTGGTGAATTTTACAAAGTCTTCCATGAATTATGGGATTCAAAATGTTGAGAATATTAAAGCACACATAGGAGAGTTATTCGACACTAATACCCCTAGAAAAGGTAAAGGCAAATAGGTTCAATGCAGTGGTTGCTAGAAAGATCTTGATAAAGAAAAGTTGTTATAAATTGACTCAAATCTCAAAAGAATGAAATGTTTTTGGGAGAATTTTTATATAAATCTCAACATGGATTAAGCTCTTGTTTTTTCTTATTTTATGGTCTTTTGGCTACTTTTTTCTAGTTTTGGGTTATTTTTTGGCTATTTCTAGCCCTATTTTATTATCATCTCTCTTATGGACTTTGGTAGTCTATTGGATCTTTTTTGTTTTTACTTATCCTAGGGTTTGGGGACCCTAGCCAAAAAAAACTCCCCTTTAACCTTAATAAAAAAACAAAGTAATTTCTCACCCCTGAGAGAATCATAAATATAATCATAAGAACATTTACACAAATTATCCTAAATCACCTAGATCAATGTATAACATTATAAATTGAATGTGAAAAGATGGATGTGTAAGATATGTAGTGATAAGTATGATTTATATCTAGTGATCAAGATAAAAAAAATATGCTTTTAATTTTAAAAATGTTTTTGTATTTTACAATTTTGATAAAAGAAACACTAGGAAAAAGGAACATACAAGGCATTTAACCCTAAAATAGATGTGGATCCTATTGGTATATATAAGGTTAATAATAAATAAATGAAAAAGCATAAGGGTGATAAATAGATATATAGTAGGATAATTAATTATAAAATTCAAACAGAATATATTTTGAATTTATTATACCAAGATATGTTAAAAATGGAAAGTAAAGTTATTCTAGATATGGCAATGACAAATAAATAAGATAGTTATGATGTTAATACAAATCTAGATCTATAAAAATTAGGAATCAAACTAGAATAATATTCTAGAATAGTAACCAAATTTTGGATTAAGTGTTGTTGTAGCCAAAGACACTTACATCAGCATGGGAGATTTATGTCATTTCTAGTATTTGGGTCAGACATGTGTGTCCTATACAAAATAAATATTATAACAGGATGAAACCACCTAGATGTTTATGGGTTTGTTTTTTTTCCTCACTTTGATGCATTTAGATCTAGTCATCGACTATCTCTTCTTGTCAAATAATCAAAACCCTATTTCTACATCTTAATAGTGGTTGTGGGAAAAATGGGTTAGTAAGAACACAATGTCAAGCTTCCCCAAAGACCCCTCTATCAATGAGCACTACCTACATAGATAATACTTTGAAAAGGGACTTAGACTTATGTAGTTATCCCCTGTGTGTTGGCTTGTGTGATAAGAAAATACAACAATGGCCTAGTTTATAACTTGGAAATTATATCGCTTGGGATGATCTTTCAATACTTCAAACCTATAGATGTGTTATCCCTATAACTAATATGAAAATAGGAGAAAATAAGGAATTTTTAATCACTTAAATACTTGATTGAGTTCCTTTTGGTAAGTTACCTTGAAAGAGGTAAGAATTTGATAGGTGAGGAATGAATGAGGTTTGATCTTGTATTTATACCAATCATTTTGGAGAATATATTTCATAAAATCACTTAGGTTAACCATTAAGATAAGTTTTATTTGAAAATTATATGACTTTAGGGAATTAGACACTTATATCAGAGAATGACACTTACGTCAACATAGGTGTCTATCTAAGATGCAAGTGTCCAAGGAGAAGGTAAATAGTTATCAGCTCAAAACTTGTAGATGTGGAAGATAAACAAGTTTAAGCATTTTGGACAAGATGAAAGGTATGTTTCATCAACATAAGACTATTTGGACTAAGAAATAGGCCAAGGGACATAGGAGAGAATAGATTCAAGACTTGAAGAATTTGGAAAGGTCTAGAACTGAGAAGAACATCCAAGGTCTTATTTCTCCAAGTGTATAATACTAAGGTGTTATATAATTCATTAATAGTGTATAAATTTACCCCCTATTTAATCTAGTATATAAATTTCTAGTTTAAAGGAAAAGAATGTGTATCTAGGTGTGTATGACACAACTTGCCTTTGCTTGAGTCTAGATTGAGTGATTTTTAGGTGATTGACCTATAACTAAGAGCATGTTACATTATATAATCAATTCATATAATTTTAAATTGAAACTATTGAAATGATTGAAATTGAAAGAGAATAAGGTTTATGAGTATGCATATGTATAGATGTAACCATCTTGCCTTTTGGAAATTTAAATTGAAGTATGTATCATTATGAATCATTGAAACTAAGATTAGGAAAAATATATAAATATGGAATTTTCATATATCTAAAAAGATAGAAAGAGATATGAGGGCACATACCCCCAACCTTGGAGAAAAGGTGAATCACCAAATAGAATTTGAGACTAGTTCAATCATGTAACCCAATCATACTTATAACCTACTAAGTATGAGTGAACCATGTCAACTCACACTATAAAAATAGTGAGGTGGGATGATACAATCAAGTCCAATCTAAAAATTTGGCAAGATTTAGTGATTTAATCACCTAAACCATACCAACAATAGAACCAACTATTGTAATAGAGTGCTCAATATATTTCATAAAATTTGAACCTAGTTGGTGGTGATAGACCTTGAAAGTGTTGAGTCTAAAATTGATTTTAATTTTATAATATTAGGTACACATTTCATATCATATGCACCTTAGGGATGTCTCATGCAAAAATTATGTGTACCAATGCTACCAATGTATAGAATTCTACCACAAATGTGTATCTAAATCATATAATTTTTTACATTTATCAATTTATAAATTTGATGAGTGTGAGTGCATGTTACCATAACATTAACCCACTATATATATATATATATATATATATATATTATTATTATGTAAGTGCCAATATGGATAAAACATTTCCAAAACATGCCCCCACTATATATCTAAAACTATGAATGTGTGGAATCCATATATATATGACATACATTCACTGATATTCCCCCATTTGAGGTGAGGTAATATATAAAATAGTAGTCAACTCACCTTAAAAGGATAAGATAACCATATAATTGTGAATGAACCATGAAGCATATAGGAGAACCTATCTAGGTAAATATATCATTAAATCACCATAATGTGATCACATCAAGGCCTAATACGCATTATAAATATAATTTCAACATATATACATATATATATATATATATATATATATATATATATATATATATATATATATTATAATCTCAAGAATCAATCAGTCACACACACAAGAGCACTCAAAAGAAAATCAATAATCAATGGTCTAAGGAGATCATAAACAAAGGGCATGTTCAAATGTCACACAATCAAAGGGACATGAATTAGTCAAATTTCCATAAAATTAAGAATGACATATTCAAATATACATACAATAAGTAATGACATTCAAATTTCAAAGAAGTAAATAAAGGTTTGAGGGTTACAAATAATGAAGCATATTCAAATTCTTGATAAATGAGACAATAGAAAGGGAAGACACTCAAGAAAGTACATAAAGTAAATCATAATAAACAAACATAAACATATCATAGTAGCCCATGGATACAATGTGTTAGCAAAAAACATCAATTACATACCATATCAAGTACACTACAAAAAATATAATCATGATAAAGGCATATGTAAGTACATATTATCTCAACCTTGATAATGTAAAGTAACCATAAAATGATATAAAATAAATGTCTTATGATCATAAAGATGGATGCCCCCCAATGTCCTAGTGACAGGAGTAGAGGGAAAGCCCCACATCTAAGACTGCATAGATCATGTATCTATGTATGCTTGTATCACACTCAAATAGAATCATGAAATGTGTTTATGTAGAAGTAACTAATATGTTCTACATCAATATAGAACTAACATACAGATGCCAATGAGATAATTTTTAACCATAAAATTTGGTTTAGATTGGGTTTATCTGAGCAATAAAGGGGATTTAGAAATGAATAAGCACAAGGGTCATAGTCAAATATAAAGCATGCCAATTGGGTTTTAAACTCATATATAACATATGCTAAATTTATAAAAATGAGAATAGGTCAAATATAGAACGTAAAATTAAGCTATGTATGAAAATGACA
This sequence comes from Torreya grandis, assembly GCA_037957365.1. Classification (NCBI taxonomy): domain Eukaryota; kingdom Viridiplantae; phylum Streptophyta; class Pinopsida; order Cupressales; family Taxaceae; genus Torreya; species Torreya grandis. The sequence continues at coordinate 1,914,024 of JARHVA010001948.1, forward strand.
AAGAAGTAATATACTTAGTTAGTTATAATTATAATGTAGTGATGGATCTAGAACAAGTGGAAATTAGGATGGAAAATGATTCTAAAATATTCACATGATTATATATTAAGTGCCTCTATAACTCTAGACACTAATGTCAACATGGGATGGTTGTGTCAATGTTATTATCTGAATTTGACATACATGTCCTATATATAATACATGTTATAAAAGGATGTGACCACTTGAATATTCTATGTTTGTTTTCACCTTCATTCTAGTGCATTCAGATATGGGTCATAAACTGTCACACCTCATGAATTTACAAAACCCTAGTTCTTCATCTTCATGGTGATCATGGGAAAAATAGGTTAGTGGGTATATGGTATCAAGCTAACCCCAAATTCCCTTCTATTAGTGAATTCTACCTACATAACCAATACTCTAAAGAGGGACTTGGACTGATGTAGTTCTCCACTATGTGTTGGCTTGTGTGTAAATCATGCAATATGTGGAAAGCAAGTGCAATAGTGACCTATCTTATAACTTGAAAAATTAGGCTATTGATCTATTCCTTTATTACTTTAGACCTATATATAAGTTTTCCCTATGAATGATATGAAAATAGGAGAAAATAAGGAAGTTTTTCTCAATTGAATGTTTAATAGAATGCTTTGATAAGTTGCCTTGGTCTCTTTAGGTCTTTTCTAGGTTTTTCCTATTTTGAAATGAATGATGATTGATCTTGTATTTATATCAATCCATTTGGATTAATAACTTTCATTAAATCACTTATGTTGATCATTATGATATGTTTCATTTTAAAATTATATGATTTAGGGCACTAAACACTTGCATTAGGTTAGGACACTAGTGTCGATGCTAGTGTATGTCATAGATATTAGTGTCTAGGGAGCAAGAAATTATGTAAAAGCTCATAACTTTTAGAGGTATAATATAAGTAAATTTTAAGTATTATAGGTAAGATATAATGCATGTTCCATCAACATAATATTGGTTGGATGAAGAAATAGGCTAAGGGGTATAAGATAAAGCAGATGTGAGACTTACCGAAGTGGGAAAAGGTTTAGAATTGAGAGAAAAAGCTAAGGTCTGAGGTTTTTGAGTGTAAAATATTTAGGTTCCATATAATCCATAAATATAATCTACATTTACCCCCCCCCCACCTTTTAATCTAGTAATAAAATTACTAGTTTAAAGGAATGCGTAACTAGGTATGTATAACACACCTTGTCTTTGTGTGTACCTAATTTGAGTGATTTTTTGGTGACTGACCTACAACCAAGATCATGTTATTGTATATAATTATTTCATATAATCTATAATTGAAATTACTTGAAATAGATTTAAATTTAAAGAGAAAGGTTTAAGAGTACACCTATGTGTCGATGTAACCACCTTACCTATTGAAAAGTTGATTTGAAAAATATATATCATTTTAAGGATCTAAAAATAAGATTAGGATAAATATAGATAAATATTTAAAGTAAATATATTTAATTAGGTAGAGATATATGAATATTAGAAGGCCCATGCCCCCAACATTGGAGCAAAGATGAGTTTACACCTACTAATTGAGATTAGCTCAATTGTACAACCTAATTATACTTATAACCTAATGAGGCTAGATGATATAATTAAGTCTAATATAAAAACTTAGAAATATTAAATCATTTAATCACCTCAACCATACAAAAATTGAACCAATTGCTATAGTAGATTAGTTTAATAAAGTCCTTAAAAGTCTGATTGGGGTATTAATACATAAAAATCCATGATGTTGTAACAGTCCATAAAAGAGTTTTAGAATCTAAAATTGATTTATATTTTGAAATATTAGGCATAAATTACAAAATATTCACCTTATATATGTCTCATGTTGAAACTATGTCTAATAATGGTACCGATGTATATAATTTTTCCATAACTATGAATTTCAATCATATAACTATGTTTTTAGCTAATTCAAAAAACTATATAAATGTGGAGAAAATGCTTCCAAATCATGCCTCCACTATATATGGATAAATTTGAAAACTAATATAAGTACCAATGTGGATAACATGTTTCTAAAACATGCCTTCACTATAACCTATAGATGTTGAATACTGAATAAGAGTGGAAAACATGCTTTTAAAGAATGCCCCCACTGACTCTAAAAATTGTGCCAAGTGGATAACAAGCCTCTATGACATAACCCCACCTCAAAAAGATAATACAATTGTATAATCTATTAATTAAACCTTTTATCATATATAAGGAACATGTCTAGGTAGATATATCATTGAAGCGCATAGGATAATGTGATCACATGAAGGCCTAAAATGCATGATAAGAATCATGGAAATGTCTAGATAGTAATGGTATAAAATAAACAATAAAATAATCACACACATAAGATCACACAAAATCAATTCAAAAGGCAATTTTCCAATGAGACCACAAATAAAGGGATGCTCAAATGTTACATAGTCGAAATGACAAGACTTAATCAAATTTTCATAAAGCAATATTGGCATATTCAAATGCCCATACAAAAAACAATGACATATGAAAATTCCAAATAAAACATACATATGCATAGGTACCACAAGCAAAGTATCATATTCAAATTCTCTAATAAGTAATGTAATAGCAAGGCAGGACACTCAAGGAAGTTCATAAATTAAAGTACAAGCAACCAACATAAACATGTCATAGTAACCCATGGATCAAATGTGTTATCAAAAAATGTCAGTTTCATGACATATAAATTACCATTTTTAAGATATAATCATGGATAAAATCATGTGTAATTACATATCTAAGATCAAAAATGATAATTAATGTGATCATTGAACCATATAACCTATGTATATCAAGATTAAAGAAGTGGATGCCATCAATGTCTACATGACATGAATAAATCAAAGGCCCAACATTCAAAATATAAATAAATCATGTATTTTTTATGTCTATATGACACTAAAATATAAGTGTGATAAACATTAATTTTCCATCCATCACCATGGAACTAACACATAGTTGCCAAGGAGCCAATAAAACATGTAGGTGTTGCAAATATTTTTAAATTTTTAAATGTTTTTTGTTTTTTGATTTGTTTAGTAATAACCAATTTAAATTATTTTACCATGCAATAATTTATAGATATGTCCATGGTAAACATAATTTAAAGATTATAGTAATTAGGGATAGCAACAAAAAATATTAGGAAACACTAATTTTCCTAGAGTTTGATGTTCAAAAATCAAGTTCACTAAATGTTTAACCATAAAATATGGTTTACGTTATGGTTATCTATACATTAAAGTGGATATATAAATGATTAATAACAATGGTAATAATCAAATCTATAACATGCCAATTGGGTGTTAAACTCAGATATAGCATATGCTGAATGTATAAAATTGAGAATAGGTTAAATATAGAATGTAAAACTAAGCTATGTATGGAAATGATAAGGAAGTAATGTACTTAGCTATTTTTTATGCTAATTCAGTGATGGATCTAGAATGATTGGAAAGTAGGCTGGCAGATGATTCTAAAATAGTCAATTCTAGATTAAGTGCCTCTAGAGATTTGAACACTAACATCAGTTTTGGAGGATTGTGTTGATGCTATTGTCAAGGTTTGACACAGGTTTCTTGTATAGAATAAATGATGTAAAATGATGTGATAACCTAGATTGTTCTAGGTTTGTATTCACCTTCACTATGGTGCATTTAGATCTGGGTTATGGATTATCACTCATGAATTTTTAAAACCCTAGTTCTTCATCTTCATGGTGATCTTAAGAAAAATGGGTTAGTGGGCACATGGTGTTGAGCTAACCCCAAAGACCCCTCTATTAGTGGGATTTGAAAACATGTCCAATACTAAAAAGAGGACCTCATACTAATGTAGTTCTTCCATATATATTGTCTTGTGTGTGAATCATGCAATATGTGGAAAGTAATTATAATGGTGACCTAGCTTGTAACTTAAAAAATCAAGCTGTTAGGATGATCCTTTAGTAATTCAGACCTAAATATGTGTTATCCCTATGACTGATATGGAAATAGGATAAAATAGTGAAGTTTTTCTTAGTTAAATTCTTTTTAGAATTCTTTGATAAGCTGTCTTAGTCTCTTTAGGTCTTTTCTATTTATTTATTGGTGTCGAATGAATGAGGATTGATCTTGCATTTATATCAATCCATTTGGAGTAGTAACTTTCATTAAAGCACTTAGTTTGATCATTAGGATAGTTTCATTTATAAATTAGATGATTTTAGGGCAGTGGACACTTACATTAGGTTAGGACACTAGCATTGATGGTAGTGTCTATAATATATGTTAGTGTCTATGGACAAGGAAAGTAGGTACATAATCAAAACTTATAGAGGTGGAACATAAGTACATTTTAATAATTTTAGGAAAGATATAAGCATGGTTCATCAACATAATATTGGTCAAACTAAAAGATAGGCCAAGGTCCACAAGATAGAGTAGATGTGAGACTTGTAGAAATGGGAAAAGGTCTATAACTAAGAGGAATATCCAAGGTATGAGTTTTCCAAGTGTATAATATTGAGGTACTATATAATCGATGAATATTGACTAAACCAATAGAATATGTAGGTGCCAAAAAATATTTTTGGATTTGTGAATGTTTTTAATTTTTTTGGTATTTTTGGAAAATGTGAAGAGACTACCCTATGATCACATCTAAAGGATACTCATAGATATCTCCCCACTATGAACCTAGTGTAATAAATTGGTGAAGTTTTTGAGGAGAATGTATATGTGCAATATATTACAGTATAGCATTTATGATGCTTTATTTATCTATAATGGGACTCTATAGTCATGAAGAAATAGTATGATTAATAAGAGTAGGGGTTTGTGAAACCCATCATTAAGTGCTTTGTTGTTTCTTTATAAAAATAGTAATAGGACCATGTGTAGGTTCCCTATATGTCTAAATGTGGTGTGTAGTAGTGTAGGATTCCATGGAACCCACTATGGATCTCTAATATAATGGTCTCTCAAGTAGTGGCCGCTTAGTAAAGGGGATTACCTGTTGCTTACCCTTTTTTGGTGGATTAGCCTTAGTAGGTTTGAAAATTAACTGTCTAGGTATAAATTTATCTTTTTCATGAGGATTCTCATATGGAAATTTGAAAACTATAAATACCTATTTAGCATGAATGTATTTAATACATATGTGCACTATAGAAGGTACCACTCCAGGAGTATGTATCCAAGGGCATATTAATAACATATCAAAGACACATATGGAAGGTATAACTAAAAAAGTAGTAATCACATGTGTGGGATGAACCTATAAATGTAAGTTGATCTCACCAAAAACCTATTGTGATGTCCCATTGAATGCTCTAATTGGTATGGTATAAGGATGTAAATCATGATGAGTATAACCCAAGTGCATAAGTAATGTCATGGTATAGATGTTCTCACTTTAACCATTATTAATCATAACACTACAGATAGGTTGTTTATCAAGGTATGATAGAATGAATAAATAATAAATATTTTAATCATCATCTTTAATCTCATTGTCATCAAATTTAATAGAAGGTCTTTAAACCATAGGAGTCATATGCCATGTATAAGTACCAATAATCCCATTTAATGGGTGCCCATAATGTGATGGAGGAGGATGTGCATTGTATGTCATTTGAAATTCTATTTCCTTCATATAATGGCCTTGCAAAGGATTTTTAAATATTTTTTGTTTCTGGTGATCACCATATTTGGAACCTAATTCCTTTGAAGGATCATCAAATGTAATTTTTTGGTCATCGATAAGGTCTTGGATATTATGCTTCAAGGTAAAACATTTATTCATAGAATGTCCTAATCCCTAGTGATAATCAAAATAATCATTCACATCATATCCTTTGGGTAGAGTTCAAATCATAATAACCTCTGTAGGGTAAGGGAGATCTATAATATAACACTCTACTAGTCATGGGAGTAATGAAGCAAGAGACTTGAGTAAGTGTGTAAATTATCTCCTTGGTGCATTAGATAAGGTAAGTTGATTATGTGGTTGTGAAATTTCATTAACCATGATGGTTGTTTCCTTTTTAGGATCAAGATATTTTACCTTATAACTTGGTTTGATTGTAAATTTAGCATTGGATATAGATGTATTTGGTGTGTTTGCTACATTCTTAAGTTTGTTTAATGAGATAAATTTCATTTCATGGCCCCAAATAACATGTCACAAGTCATCAAATGATTTGAACTTTTTAAAAATGATGGACTCATGTAAAGGATCAATCAAAATTTGTTTGAATATTTCTTGAGTTATTTATTTGACATTGGATTGGTCATTTTATCAAACATTGTCTTATACCTCAAGACATATTCATTAATAGGTTCATTGGTTCCTTATTTGATTTTTACAATTTGGGCATAAGAAACCTTTTTGATAATGTTAATAGAGAAGTGTGACAAAAATTTATTTGTAATAGGTTTGAATGATTCAACATATTAGAGAGGTAACTCATGGAACTACCTCAAATCATAGTCCTTGAGACTCCTCAAAAATATTTTTGGTCAAAATTTTATCATTTGAGGCATAATCAAGGCATGTTGTATAGAAATATCAAAGATGCTACTTAGGATCACCATTTCCATCATAAAATGGGAACTTAGGTAAAAAAATTAGTTTTAAAAGGGTAAAAATATATATAAATTACAAGATGGTTATGCAACACATCTTTGGAATCAATAGCATGAGGAAACTTTAAAGGATTTTGTTCAATGTTTTGTAACCTTGTCCTCCAAGGTATTTATAAATTGAAGGAGTATTTGAAATTTAGATCCATTGGGATTTAAATTATCAATTTTATTAGTCATCAATGGATAATTTATCATGGTTTTAGTAGTAATAGGCATTGAAATCAATATTTGAGTTGAAACAATTGGTAATTCCATGGTAGATGTAGCAGTAGTGTTTTAAGGAAACAAAGGTTGAAATACTTGTCTTATGCCCCCATTAGAAGTATGAAGTGGTAATTTTCTCAAGGGGAGATTTTTTGGTATATTGGGATTACACATAGCTTTAATAACATGATCAATATATGGACATGTTTGTTCATTTATGTTTTTTGCTTTTTTAGTTTCTAATATCACTTTTAGGATTTCATCAAGATATTCAGGTTTTGAAGAATACGCTCACAAAACAATGCAATAGCTTTCACTTTATATTTATCTATTTTTTCATGTTATTTGGTTTCATTGGATTCATATTTTTCATTTTTATAATCTTCTTATATGGTTACTTCATCAACATGTTACTCATTCTCAACATGGGTAGCCTCATAGACTATGGGATTAGGTTCCTCATTGATTTATGATATATTAGGTGGTAGAAGGGGAATATTAATGTGTTAAATAGGAACACCTCCCAATATATGACTACACCTAGGTTTCATGAAAAATAAGTTAACAAATAAATGAAAAAGTACAATAATATAAAACCCTAGCTAACTAAAAACCCTAAGAATTAGAAATGTTTAAACTCATACTAAATAGGTTCACCAAATATTTAAATTTAAATTAGATGTGGATCAGGATAGATAGGTATAAGAATATAGAAATGAATAAGCATAAGGGTGATAAAAATATATATAGTAGGCCAATTAATTGCAAAACTTAGATATAGCATATACTAAATTTATTATATTGAGAAATGTTAAAAATGGAAAGTATAGCTATGCTAGATATGGCAATGACAAATAAAAAATAAACTTAGATATTTTTTATGCTAATATAGATCTATATCTAGAATAAGAAGAAAGAAAACTAAAATAAAATTCTAGAATAATTACCAAATTTTGGATTAAGTGCCTCTATAGCCAAATTTTGGATTAAGTGCCTCTATAGCCATAGACATTTGCATCAGCCTAGGATAGTTGTGTCAATGTTAGTTTCTGGGTCGAATGTAAGTGTCGTATATAGAATAGTTATTAGAAAAAGATATGACCACCTAGATGCTTATATTTTTATTATCACCTTTTCTCTTATGAATTCAAATCTAGGTCATGGATTTTTTTCTCCTTGTCAACTGATCAAAACCATAGTTCCTCATCTTTATAGTGGTTGTGGAGAAAATGTGTTAGTGGGCACATGGTGTCAAGTTACCCCAAAGACCTATCTATCAATGAGAATTGCCTACATATCCAATACCCTAAAAATATCCTTATAATTTTTTAGTTATCCCCTACATCTTATCTTGTGTGTGAATCATATAATGTGTGATAAATAAGTACAAAAATGACCTAGCTTATAACCTGGAAAATATAGCCCTTTATTTGTTCCTTTAATACTTCAAACCTATAGATGTGATGTCCCTATCAATAATATGTAAAGAATAGAAATTAGGGAAGATTTAATCACTTGAATTCTTGATTGACTGCTTTTTGATAAGTTTCCTTGTGATAGGTAAAACATTTCTAGCTGAGGAATGAATGAAGGTTGATCTTGTATTTATACTAATCCCTTTGGAGAATATCTCACATTAAGCACTTAGGCCAATTAGTAGGATACGTATAATTTATAAATTATATTAATTTATGGCATTGGACACTTGTGTCAGTGTAGGACACCTACATCGACATAGGTTTTTATCTAGGATGCAAGTGTCTAAGGAGCAGGAAAATAGATATAGGCTCAAAAATTATAGAGTTGGAAACTAAATAGTTTTTAAGTATTATGGATAAGATAAAAGGCTTGGGTTATCAACATAAGACTATTCAAACTAAGAGATAGTCCAAGGGGCATAAAAGGGAGTGGATGCGAGACTTACAAAAGCAAGAAAGGTTTAGAACTAATAGAAACAACCAAGCTCTGAGTTTGCCAAGTGTACAAGACTAAGGTGCTATATAGTTCATAAATAGTGTATACAAGTAAAACATATAGAATAATAAAGATATGTATAAGACTATGGTATAATAAATATGTATTGATGATGATCACTAAAAAAAATTTGAATTTATTATTTTATCAATGTTTTTATATTTTTAATTTTAATTCAAACAAAATATGAAACATGTAGAAAATTAATAAAGTGGGATGAATAATATAATAGGGGTTTGAAATATGTATATATGTAAATTCTCAATGCCCCATAAACCATTAATGTTTGTTTTGATGGGCATGGTAAGTATCACCCCAATATGTGTAATTAAAAAATAAGTAATCATTTTTATCTAAGTCTTGATTGCATTAGATTTTATCACTGTTGTTAGAACTTGGTGTATCCTTAGAAGGTAGTTTTTCTATGTAAATAATACCCTTTCTAATGTATGGTTACTAAGGGATCATGATTTTTATTTGATCCATTAGCTCTTGATTTTCTTATCTCAAATAAATGCACCTATTTGTTGAATTTCATCACATTGCATGATATTAACAAAAATATTTGTCCTAATAATATGATGGTTTATAGTTGGAAATTATGTTTGGCATAGAGATGGAAATTTTGCCATGTATTTTTTCAACAAATATTTTTATATATTTTAAGTTTTATTAAAAATGTATGTAGATTGAGTTGAAATGTGTTCTAGGTATAACATTATTGATTTTGTAACCATAGGAGTATTTGAAGACTTGGTTCATGATATTTAGGTTTGGAAAATCCCTAGAAATAGTATTATTCTCTTATTAATCCAATTATTTATAATTATATTCATTAGAATATCAGTATGAACACTCTTTAACTTATTTTTGAGGCATAGATTATTGTCTTCTAGATCAATAGCCTCATGTGTAAGATGAATAAATGATTTTTATGTTATTCTCTTACATTGTTATTGATAGGATATGTAAGGCTATTGATGAAGATATTTTTATTTTTTAAATCATAGGGTTGATACACCAAGGAATGCTTATGACAATAAAATTAAAAGATGAAATCATCCATGCTTTGGTTGGGATATTTTTGTATATGTTGAACGTTTTGTAATTTATTTATTGATATGTACCTATGGATATGATATATTAATGTATATGGGTTGATGAAGATGCTGACATGTGGCACACATCCCCCTTAATTAGTTATATGGGTCCAATATATTAGTATAAATTAGTAACTTGTAAAATTAGTACATTGGGTAATGGTCAACCTACATTGGGATTAGGAGGTCACTCATCCATTGTTAGTTATGTAGAGGTCTATATAAAGGAGATGAGTATATTTTCAAAGGATATAAATCAAGAATTAAGTCTTATATTTTATAGAAGGATGTTGGATGTTGTCCCTCTAAGTGGCATCATGGTTTTATTCCTTCCTAAAGGAGTATTGTATGGTATTGCCCCACATTAAGGGTAATTATTCTATTTATACATATATTGAATATTTGACAATCTTGGCACACCAATATATATTGTGCATTGCTTATCTACATTATATTATACATATTTTCAAACATTACAAGTGTGAATCATAACAAGTGGTATTAGAGCATTGGTTTGGGCACTTAAATCTTGAAATCTATTATGATTTTTTCTACAATTGTTTTTCTAGAGTTGGAGAATATTTCAATAAATTCATAGTAAAAAAATTGACATTTGATGATCAATTTTGAGGGAGATATTAATATTTTAGGGCTTGTAATAAATTTTTCATATCTACCAGAAATTTAGGAATTTTTCTCTAAAATTTTTACTGATTTTGTATCATCATACAACAAAACTACAGTAAAATTTTGAGAATTTTTTTTAAGTTTTGGGTGAGTTATTGCAAGGTTTTTTTTCATATATTCACTCTATAAGCCAAAATTTTTGGAAGTTTTCCATAATTTTTTCATTGAATTTGTATGGCTAATAGGGAAGTTATAGTAAAATTTTTGGGGTGGAATGATTAGTTTGGCATGAAATTTTGAAATTTTATGGTTTTTTCATTAACTCTAGTTTTATGTGACTCATGGAGTTACACAAATATTACAATAAGTGGATGAGAGATATGCTAGAGGATGTACAAAATATCATATCTCAATTGCAAAATAGATTAAATATGTGAAGGTTAAAAATGAGAATGATGGGGGAGAAGATGAAAAAATAATGATGATGATGGTAATGAGGAAGAGTATGAAAATAATTTAAATACTTATCATGGGGAGGAATCTACAAATGATGTAAAAGGAGAGGTTAATGATTGTTATGTACAAGAAGAAAAAGAAGATAAAGAAAATAATGAGGAAGACAATGATAATGAAGATGTAGAAGAAGAAAAAAAAGATAAAGAAAATAATGTGGAAGAGAATAAATATTATGAATAAGAATAATAAAATAATGATAATGATGAAGAGGTTAAATATGATCCAAAAGGAGAGGTAAAGGATTTTGACGAGGAAAAAGGTGAGATGGAGGATAAGGGTTAAAACATCTTAGATCCAAAGAGAGATGTGTCCATATTTCAATTTTAAAGATGCATTCAAAAGAAGAATATTATTTTGTCCATAAAGCTATAAATAATTATAATTTCATCAACATATATGTGGCTTAATATCTACATGTTCAAGAAAAAAATATCAAGGACACTCAAGTAGATGGTAAAAATATTAAAGTTTTGAAATATTTCAAGCTCACTATGGATAAATATGTTTTGCATTCATATTTTTATGATTTGTATATGAATGGTGTGGATATTATTCTTGGATATCCTTGGTTAGATAATTTGGGAATAATAAATATTAATGTATGAAATCATTTCATGAAGTTTTGGTATAAGAAAAGGAAGGTTACTTTATAGCATATCAAAGTTGGAAGCCATAAACAAAATTCAAGTTAGAGCATGAGGATAAAGTTGAAGATGGTGAAGAACATCATAAATAATATTTAGATAAATAAATGGATGAAGAAATAATACAATCAAAGAATAGCACTTCATCTACTCGATAGACAAAATCATTAGAAAATGAAAAGGTAGAAGAGGTAAAAGATCATATTGAAAAGGCCACAATATTAGAAAAGGTTGAGGCATATAGGCACCCACATCATCATGAGATGAAAAAATCATGGATTCATATCTATGAGTGTCATAACAACAATCACTTTGGCCATATAGGAAATTAGAGTACTCATCACTATGGCTACATAAGGAATTAGTGGAACAATCACTTTCACTACATATGGAAGCCAAAGAAGAACTATTATGGTCATATTTGGAATCAAAATAACATAAAATAATATGGATCATGGAATTAGTGGGGAAATAAATATGAATATTCATATAATCCAAAGAATAACTAATATGGCTATATATGGAATCAGAGTAGTGCAGTAGAATATGGAACATGGATTCAAAAGAGAAATCATTATGCGTGCACACTAAGGAAGTACAATTATGACCATGAATGGAATCATAGTAACAAAATGGAATTTATAAATAAGGTTGGTGATATATCATCTACGAAGATCACATATTGGAGGTTATATGATTGAGTATGGAGACAAGTGTGAAAGGATTTGAAGATCACTCATTATTTAGTTTCTTCTTATGTTCCAGGTATGAAACATGTCAAGGAGGGAAGGGATGCTATGTACCTAGGGATATGATATATTAATATATATATATATATATATATATATATATATAATTTGAGGGACATACTAGCATATGTCACACATTACCCTTAGTTATATAGGTCCAATATATTAGTATAAATGAGTAATTCATATAATTAGTACATTAGGTAATGGTTCACTTACAATAGGATTATGAGGTTACCCATCCATTGTTAGTTATATAGAGTTCTATATAAAAGAGATGAATATCATTTTAAAGGATATCAATCAAGTGTTGAGTATTATATTTTTTAGAATGATATTGGAGTTTGTTCCCTTGAAGTGGAATTTTGGAATTATTCCTTCCTAAAGGAGTATTTTATGGTGTTGCCCTACCTTAATGGTAATTATTCTATTTTTTCACATACTGAATATTTAGGCATATTGTCCCACCAATCTCTATTTTGATTTGTTTATCTACATTATATCTTGCATATGTACAATTATAATAAGTTTGGGTCATAAAATTTATAGATCAATTATTAATAACATACTTGTCAAGAATGTCTTTTTACAAACTTCTCATAGAATTCAACAAACCACAAGGTAAAGAATACAATCAAATTAAACTATCACAAATTAAATTTTTAGGAAATAGCTTAAGCATCATCAAAGGATGTTTTTTATAATAACCTATAGAAGTAAAGGTTTTGTAAATATGCACTTGAGGATCTTAATTACCATTAAATAATTGAAATGATAAAATGACCAAGTCATGTAAAAAATGAATATATAATGTCTTTTTGAATATGATGCCTTCATTATACATTGTGTTTAATTTTAGTCATGAAGATTTCTTATTCCAATTTTAAATTACATATTTCTATAAATGTAGTTCACAAATACTATGTCTCATAGTTTTTAACTTGAACATAGGAGTGGAAATTCCCTCAATAAGCTCATTTAGGCAAAGGCATATTATCTTGTATAGGTGGACTATTTTGGATAAAGTAAGGATTTGTATTTAGGATAAAAAAACATGCATTCCATGCAAGGCATAGAATTTTTAGGATCACAAGTAAAACCCCTAAAGGTAGGCTTTTTTAGGAAAATGTGTAGCCAATATTTCATTATTTTTTAATTAATGATAAAAACCATTAGGTTTTGCCTTTAATTATTGAATAATGTATTGATTAACCCTTTCATTATCTAAAAAATTTAATTGTTATAGTATGTCATTACTTTATAGAATTTTAGGAATTTGGTTCAATAATTTAACCAATGAATTAAAAATTAACATACATGAACCTTATGAATGAAATGGATGAGAAAACCTAGAGTGAAAACATAAAAATTAAGTTTTAAAATGATTGATCAAACCCTAACAAGATGTGGGTTTGTAAAACCATAGGTTGCATGTAAGCAAGAATCAAATTATATGTGAGATTGGCATATTATGGGTACAAAAAAAAAATTAGGGTTTGTTATAAATAAAGTATTGAAATAATTTAGATATAAAAATTAGACCTAAAATTAGCCATGAAAGTGTAAAATAAAAGGGTTTTATGAAATCCTAGTTTGAGTGGTTAAAAAAGTCAGGGTTCATGATTTATGTTTATCCTAATTAGTATTTGTATATAAAATAAGTATAAATAAGATACAAATATCTCTAAGAATATAAAACTAAAATAAATAAATCATATCTATCTAAGAGTATAAGTAATGAAAATAAGCCAAAATGTTGTAAATGAAAGCAAACACAAAGCAATGAATTGAAAATAGGTTAATAAATGATCACACATTAGTTGTTTTGTAGTTATGAGTTTGTGATCTGATTGAGTTGATTGTATTTTACCTTATCCTAAGTTTATATACCTATTAAATACTCTAATATGAACCCATACATGTATGGGTTTATCTTTTGAAATCACAATCATTTCATTCCTATTCCTGTCATCAGGTGCATCTCTATGTCATCAAGTGTGTCTTATGGGGTTTCATAGACTTGGTTTTATAATGCATATGAATTGTGAATTATTGATTTTGATTGTACCTTTACTTCATATATATGGATGAAACAATATGTTTTATGGTTGAATATTCAATTTAACCTAGCTTTCACAATCCAAAATAAAATAAAAGTAATGGATTTAGGCAACTATTGAAGCAAAATTACAAATTATGCATACTACACATTCAAAATTAAACCTCCATATATTTATGTGGTGTGTATATGGAATATATTGAGTAATGGTCTCAACCTTCTCTTCCATATAAGGGATCGATGCAACTACTAAGGTCTAATTACCTCCATTAGAATTAGGGAAATTATTTAGAAATTGAGATAGATAAGTGTCATAAATGTGTAAGATTTAATTCAATGAAACATTAATTAAATGCATAAGCTTGGATATAGGATTGAACTTTGGTATAGTGAGGTGGTCAAATGTTCTCCTCCTGTCTCTTGATTCTAATTTTCAAATGGCTTATCATGACCTTGTATTTATAGGAGGATATAGAATAACCAATGCGCATTGGCCAACTTTATAATATACAAATGGGAAAGGTTTAATTTCATTCCCAATGGTAATAAAGAGGTGTACCCATAAATTTAAGGAGATAACTCATATGAATATGATCTTGTCCAGAAAGGGCCTATACATCCACATTATTTTTCTATGAAATAGGTAAGGCTTTATTTTCAAGGCATGGTTGAATAGTGGATAACATGTGGTAAAAATACACTAATGGGTTACCTTTTTCATAATCATTGAGGTTATTTTAATCTTTATGGACCAAATATAGACTTATGTGGGGTTTGGGTCATCCTATAAATAAGTTAAATTATACAAGTTTTTCAAATAAGTTTAATTTGGGAATGAAATACATGACTAGGGGTTTTGAACCAAATTTGGATGTGTGTAATGATATACATCATGCCTATCTATCTACATCAAATAATTCTACAATATATGTTTTGGAAAAATTAAATGAGAAGTAGGATAATTTAGCTATATATGCTTATGGATACATTTATGACTCACCCATGAGGCAAGGACATTACTTATTCATTAGATAGTTACAAAGTAACATAATTTTAAGAAATCCCATTTATTAAATGGAGCTATTTTTATCATGCATCATGTTTCTTATTTATTAATTACATAAGTTATACATATATTAATTATGGAAATGGATTTATTCATGTTATTTTTGCATATTAGTTCATTAGATGAGTACATTTTATATCTTATCATCAAAATTTAATACCTTACCTTCATTAATTATATGGATATTATTTAATATTATTTATTAGGTTTGATTGAATTATTCTATTTCTATATTTCATTTAGTGATTGCCTTTGATTTTCATTGACATTCTTCCATCCACTTGTTTCAAGTTACTTGTTATGATTCACTAGTCATGACCATTTCATTGTTGATCCCATTCTTATCAATTACTTTATCCTTATCTATGATAACATATATATTTAAACCTTATAGAAATGAAATTCATGGAGTTATGAGGAAAGACATATTTTTATTATAATTCTCCTCATCTCATTCTTCTAGTTTGTAATCCTTGTTCCTTCTATTTCATGTGCAGCCCTGTGATACTTGTTGTTAGTTTTATGTTTTCTTCTACACATATAACTAAAAAATAAAAAACATGGTTTCATACACAATCATATCTATTTTCCTAGGGGAACATTTTACCCAAGAATGAAATCTATTGATTACATCTTTACACACATTTTTTCTTATGGGTGTGTTGTACTCACACATGTTTCTCATTGACATATTATGAGTTTATTTGATAGTTACTTTAGCATAATCTTCCCATGGATTTCATGATAAACATACTTAATCCTACATATTTTATTGATCATACTTATATCATATTAGTAGGTTTTATGAATCTCATGAGATGCCTTACTACATTTTATGAGCTTTTGTGTCCTTAACAAGGTTTACATCTTGGTATTGCTTATTTTTCAAATAAATTATTCACTTTATTATATATTTCACATTGGTGTACATGAAAAATAATTTACTACAATGGAATTATACCCATGCATGTTACTTTTCTACATCCCTTATATACATTATCACTTCACAATTTTAAATTCAAATTCTAGATCTTGCACATACATTGACATATGATTGGTTAGCACCAAATGTTTATTTATTACCATACGTTATTATCTTTGGGAATTTTTACACTAGGGGGTATGAAATATTCCCCATATACATAATTTTAATTATCTTATGATTCACCTATTATTTGACCTTACCACGTTAGTCAACTATATCATGTTGTCATTACACTTTAATTTTATCATACAATTGGGACCTATATTACATATTTGTCTTACACCATTACATTGAAAATTCATGATACTCAATACAATATTCATGCATTTTATCACACTATAATTATCATAATTTATACCTACATAGCTCATATAGTTTCCATCAAATGACTTAAATACATTAACACTGGAAAATATCAAAATTCAAAAGCATTACAAAATATATCAAAAATAAAAAACATTGGCAAAATTTAAAATTTAAAAATCAAAAAATAATAAAAAAATCAAAAAAAAAATTATACATGTTACATGTTTACATATTATAGAGGTTTCCATTTTCCATGGTTTACACATAAGTTTTTCATAGTGTTTTCTTGAGTGGATGCTACGTATACTCCCAAATTACGTGATATTGTATTTCACACTATACACCCACATATTAGAGGGAAATTTTCATAGACAATGTATCCTAGATTGGAGGAATTATTTCAATAGATTTTCACTTAGTGATATGAATCCTTGTTTTTAATTTATCACATTGAGCTAAATTACATCGATTACTACATATTTTGCTAATATTTATATCTTGAATTACATGGATATTATACATTATGGTTGTTACATGATTTAATTGACTATTGTGCACAAATTCTTACTCTTGTGTGCATCCTTATTCATAGAGGACTCTATTATCACTATGTCTTATGAGTCTCATCTTACGTTTCATCTCAATATCTTGTCTTATCACTAACTTGGGTGTAGTTACTAACATTGTGTGGTCCTAACTTGAGTGCACTCTATTACTATACTATGATTATTTCCATGACTTATATTAGAATTATTTATTATTTTATGGTATAAATTTATGATGCCTACATTGACATGATTTTTCACATGCATCTATTGGGGCATGTTACTTACCATGCTTTACAGACAAATTAGGGCATGCTTGTCACATTTGGGGGCATAATAATTATTTTCTATTTTTAATTGACAAAGGGGGAATCATACCCTAGCATGTTTTATTTGATATTATAATATATCTCTTAATCTATATTACACTTTACATAATTATATGTGGAATATCTAGATGTTAATTCAAACTTTTCAAAACATTGCAATGGTGGAAAAACTCAAATTACATATGTTCTTAGGATTTTAACATGATTCAACTAATTTTTTTATTCTAATATATGGGGTATTTGAACTTTATATTTTTATAAGAGTTATTACAACACAAGGAATTCATCCCTCACCTCAAATGTGGGGCATATGTCAAGGCATTTTCAAAATAAAATTTTAAAAATATAACAAATTGAGAAAATTTATCTACTTGATAAAAAAGTGGATTGGGTGTTGGTGACTTCTATAGAAGTTTTGTCTATGTTTAAACACATATTAAAAGTCTATTTGGGTGTTGAGGACACCTAAACAAGTGTTGGCTATGTTTTAACACCTATCAAAAGTCTTGTTGGTGTGGCAATTGAGATAATACCAATCAAGTGTATTCATTCCTATGATATCTTTTCAAATTAAATTTAAATTTTTATAATTATCAAAAATAAAAACATATCATGAGAATTTTACTACATGTGGAACTAGGAATTTATTTTAGGTACATCATCTAATGGTGTGGATGAAAGCTTCACTCAAGTGTGTGTAAGAAACCATTCATCCTTCCCTAGGTAAATTAAGGTGTTATCTCAAATTATCACATTTAAACTTTAAAACATGAATCCATCTCACTCACATACCCATATCAAATTAGGGGAATTATTTAGACACCTAAAATTGGAACAATACCCTATTCCTAGTGTCTTATCCTTAATTTACCATATTTGACAAAATTATACATTTTATCCTTTTTTTATGATATTCCTAGCCCCACATAGGTCTATATTTGGTCCATTTATCCTAAAATCACCTCAAAAATTGTCAAAAAAATATTTATCAACACATTCAGACTATTACTCACATGTTAGCCAACCTTGCCTCAAAAATAGATCTTTGAAAAGACCCATTATTGAATTGGTCCATCTAGGAAAAATTGCACATTATATGGTTTGTCATTTTTATATCTGTTGGACCATTTTAAATTTTTGTTTGAATGTATGCATTTAGCTTCACCTTTATACATTTTTAGAGTCACATAGTTTTCATAAATTATCTTAGCTCAACCTTTATATACAAGATCTTCCCAAACCATTTTAGAAATAAGGGTGAAAAATCATGGGAGATTCATAAAGACACATATCAAAACATTGAGGAATAATTTAATAGAAGTCACATCAAAGGTTAATCCTATATCTAACTTCATAATTATGACACTATCATTTTATCTTGATCTCTCATCATTTTCCTTGTGCCAATGCAGGATATTAGACTACAATAGGTGCATTGTCACTTATATGGAAGTGTGGATACTAAAATATGGTATTAAATACTTGTTAATGTTAGTTTTAACCTACCTTCACCTTAAATTACTTGTGTGTACACATGTGTATCTTATTCACCATTATCTCACATCCACATGCTTTCCATCAATCCAACCTTCCTAATTTGCTATCAGTCATCTATAATAAATCTCTAGTTTGTGTCTAACATGTTTAAAATCATATTTAGAGTATCTATATATCATCAAATCGGTAATCTTGAATTCTATAAAGAACTATAAAACTCAAACTATTTTAGAATTCTGGACATGTCCAAACTTAATGGACTTCTTTCTTACCATGAAATTGTCACTTTTAATTTCCAAATCCTTCTTATGGGTTGGTCCATATGTTTCACATATAGGTGGCATGATAAAATACCTAAATATTTCCATATAAATACACAATAGGTCTAAGCCTATTCCTAACTATCATTTTTTAAGGGAACCTACTATACATATCTACACATTCAAAGGATTTCCTTTTTCTTTCTAATTGAGCCATCAATTACAAAGAGCAAGTCCAAGCCAAGTCTAAAGCACCTCAAAGCTGAGCCCAAGTTTTCATTTTCCAAGTATCAAAATCTAGATCACATTTTGCATTAATTGAATTATAATTATTAAACACATATGCCTAATAAGTGTAACTACATGTAGTTTTATTTCCCTCTTAAAATTATTGGATATGTAGGAAACACCCAACTATTCATCGGGGAGTGGTTGAGGTCAGCTCAATCCACCTTCCTTCCCCTTTTATAGATCATATCCTAATGTTTAAATTGGACCTATATTTTCAAATATAATGAGACATATTTATATAATCACACACAGATAGCTCCAAAAGATCACACACACAGATATCTTATAAGCAAATTAAGGAGCCTATTCAAAAATAAAGAATCAAAACTAACCCAAAAACCATCGAATTATAAAACATAGACTCATATCTTCATCCAAATATTTCATAATCTAATTTCCAACTATTCTTATCATTTTTGTTTAGTTTCAAATAGACAAAATATATTATAATAATAAATATATTATCCCTTTAGATATTTTCCATTTATGGTAAGTGCAATCTAATAAATTAGATTTACCTTTTACATTTAGATTTGTGTTTATTGTTATACATTATATAATATTAATTACTTAAATTTTATATCATATTAGATCTCATTAATAAAAAATAAGGTAAAAGAGGGAGAGGAGGTGCAAAACCCTCATGTTATTTCATCCACACACTCATAAAATTACATGGAGGTTTAATTTTGAGCATGAAGGATATTTAGTTTGAAATTATGCCTCGACAATTTCCTGACTTCATTGATTTTGTTTGTTTTAGGATTGTTAAGATGGGTCAAGAAGGATATTTTTCTATTATACACATTCTTCATGGAAACTTAAAAAATAAATGCATGCATGTAATAGGAAGGCACTAATGCATAGGTGATAGAAAATTCATCTTATGAAATACTACCAGGATAGACATATATAGACGAGATTGTCATGATTGGGTTTGTATAGATGCACCCACACAATTCATAAGTCTATCCATGAGAACATTAAAATTTCTAGAGTAGGTTGCACATATTTAGCATAGTCAATTTAGAGGTTCATATTTATAGAATAATAAATAGATGTGAGCATTCCTTATCCCTTTATAAATTACATTTCTCATTATAGTTTAATTATGGCACTTTAACTTATTTCTCTTCATATCCTATTGGATAGGTTTGAATTATGTGATTTTATTTATATATGTTTTATTTTGTATAAAACTAATATTATTGTAAACATGACCTAATTGCAACTATAATTGACTAAGAAACACACCAATATTATAATTTTTTCAAATGTGATAAATTTGGAATAAGACACTGGGATTAAGGGTCTTGCATGAAATTTAGGTGTTTATATCTTGTTTAAATATGTGATGTGACTTATGTTTGTATTATCATGTTTACATTGATTATATGTCTAGCATGCTCCTTATTATCCTCATGTTTTTTTCATTGTTGTTTTGTCACTATCCTTATCATGTATAATTATGTTTACACCTTCACTATGTAACCATGATTCAAATCATGCATATACTTTGAGAATTTATTGGGCAAAGATATTTTACCTATGTGTTTCATTGATTTATCTTGTGGATTAATAATTTATTGCTATTATTTTATATATTACATGTTACTATATTACCATTTGATAATCTATCCTGGGGTAATTTATCTTTGGTACATGTACTTAAATGCCACATATTTGCACATTATGATTATATTCTTACCATATTCCACTATTATATGTAATATATTTATTTTGAGTTACATATTTCACAAAATCATCCCATGTCTCAAAATGGAAACATATATCACATATTACATTTATCATAGATTTATTTTCCTTCAATGGTATACTAGACCTATAAGACCTTTCATTACATATTGAGGCCAAAGGGTAACATGATTTGACATGTGAAATATTGGAGAATTAAAAGCAACAAGGTTTCAAATTCATTTACAAATTTTTAGTACTGAACGATCCAACATTTCATATGCATGTGGGTGTGAAGGCACTTCTTTAGATGACACATAAGGTTTTGACCTCACCCCAACTTCTAATTCCTTTGACAATATAATAGAACCATGGGACTTTAATTACATATAAATACCTAAAGGAGGTATCTTATTACAGTTAATTAAAGTATATCTAAAAATTATTATTTTTCACTTAGCCATTTTTGTGTGGGAAAGTGGTTATATGGTCTACCTTTAAGATCACACCTATGCCACCTCTTTTTTGGATAAATGCACACCTTAAAGTGGGGGGGAATGTAATAACTTAAAATAGTGTTTACGTTATTTTTAGATTAGTGTGAATCACAATAGGATAGACTTATAGAATTAATTTAGATTGTAATAAATGTAAATCAAGCATAAATTTTAATGTAACTAATTGAGATTAATCTGATAATGCAATTTTCTGTTTGTAGAAAGTATTAAGGGAATCAAGATACTTAGCTTTACTACTTCATTGATTGATTGTGACTATGTTTTGATAGTAGGAATAAATTAGAAGCAACCCTATGATTCCTCCAAATCTATAGCTAACTATCTATGCATGTTGGATCATTAATATTAATCTTGGGTTAGATTCCTTAGATAAAAGTGACCTGAGGCAAAATTTATTATCTTAGAATATTCCACCTCTCTATGACCATATGACCATATAATATGGTGTGTTTCCCTGATATATCTTTGTATGTGTGATATTTAACACTTAGCTATATGTGTAGCTCCATAAATCAAATTCTTTCTCCTTCAAACCCTAAGTTCACTTGTGAAGGATGAAAACTTGTAAAAATTAAGTGTAATTGGGTTGAGATGACCCCAATCACCTGTGTTGATAATTAATGGATTCTCACATATACAATATTATGAAGATGGAAGTCAAGCCACACATAGTTATTTCATTTAGTATGAATGTTCAATTATATTCTTTCACTATATGGATGTACCTATAAATCTATATTTGATCTTGACAAAGTTGGCACCTGACCTAGCTTGGTGTGTTTCAGACTTGGTTGATGACTACTCCTAGTGATTGATTTGAATTTGGGAAGAATAGGGAATAATTTCCTAATGTGTAATATTTTACTTGATAGGTACTTAAGAATTATAGATAGAGTAATATGATTTACCTTAAATTGTATTTATATGTAATCAATTATGTATTTTCCCATGCCACCCACACCTGAGGTGAATGGGTCAACCTATGGGAATGATTTTATTTTGAAAAATATTTGTTGTTGGGAAAGGGATGGTAATGTCAACCTTAGGATAATAACACTAATGTTAATAGCTAAGTATGATGTTACTCTTTGGGAAACCAAAAATTAAATGTGGTATTTTATAAGTGTTTGGGTAGGATATTTCATAGATTTAGCATAGATTAGAATGTTCTTATATGTGACTAATAATAAATTTGAATAGATCAGGATCATAACTAGAATGAAAGTGTTTTGGAATGGAACATAAAATTTGTTTGGAGATGAACAATTCATGTAGGATAAGTGTAGGTCAACATTTACATTGTTACATTTCAAATATTGGATTTTAGTGTCTACAAATACCACCCTTTTATTCTAGTATTAAATGTAATGAAAATACTAGAGTAAATAGACAAAGATATACATGATTGAGTACAACCC
This sequence comes from Torreya grandis, assembly GCA_037957365.1. Taxonomy (NCBI): domain Eukaryota; kingdom Viridiplantae; phylum Streptophyta; class Pinopsida; order Cupressales; family Taxaceae; genus Torreya; species Torreya grandis. The sequence goes on from JARHVA010001948.1 coordinate 1,937,499, forward strand.
ACTTTAACTTTAGGATAATGATCTAAATGTATAAAGTTCCCCAATAAAAACATGTAATTGAAATGTATTATTTAATTTCCATAAAATGAAATTTCAAATTGAATTATACTTAAAACTTAAAACTTGAAGGAGCAAGGAATGAGTACACTTATATGTGAGTAAATTGCATTACCATGTGAATTTTTGGAGATGTTTTTTTGTTTAAGCATTACATAAATTTTATTCCTTGCTAAATCACATGAATAACATGTCATAATTGAGGGTGATTGATACCCAATTTAAAATTTTACTAAGGTAATAGATTAGAAGACAAATGCCCCTAACCCATATATAACTAATCAAACACTAATCTTGTAACCCCATGATGATAAGGTGTAAATTTTATAACCTAAAATTTCACCCTATATAATTCAATTATACCTTATCAATTTTAAGACAAAATGGAACTATCTCCATTCATAGACAAGCCACTATAAGAGATAGATCTCTAGGCTTGAAAGGGATACCTCCCTTGGTTTATCTCTTAGGATCACACTACACTAAAATAGTCACTATTGGGGGTGAAAATGGAAGGAGACATAAAACACACCTATGCTAATGATTTTATACACTAATACAACTCCACACAACATGTTTGCATCTGCACTTAAGAAAGAAGACTACTCAAATTGAATTCAACATTGTGTCCTTCTAGCATAAGTATTTCTCATATAAGTATATTGTTATGCTTGTCTTTTGGTGGGTGAAAATAAGATCTAGTACAAGACACTAATATTCCCTTTCAAACTTCAAGACACACTTAACAAATAATACAATTTATGAAAACTGTTAGAATAAATCTCACTCACCCAAACATGCAAGAGTAGACATGGAAGCAAGGAGAGCATTTTCATCACTTTTCAACACATAAATCACTTAACTCATTCAATTAATACATTAAAAATAATTAAATAAAATTATAAAAAATTATTCAAAGGCAAATGAGGTGTCAAAACTAGTAGGGATTTTCCATACCAATTATTAATCCCTTACAAAGCCAAAAAGGCTTGAATATATAGACATAAGAGAAAAGAGAGAAGATGTGAAGATGAAAGGTCACAAGACCAAGTGTAAAACTCTAGAAAATAGTTATACTTTAAGTAAATGATTTGGAAAATATATCAAGAAACTATGATGAACATGTGTCAATCTCAATTAGAGCACCTTCATCAAGTTATCATAGACCTTTCTTTGGTTTGTTATGAAACTACCTTCATGATGGTGAGGAGTTCACTTGATTGTCAAAAATTGACATAGGAATACTTGAAACATATGGTCTAACATGAGAAGGTAGATAAGAGGTCAATGCAGGTCATCTACACCTCCCTAACTAAAGCATTCATCCTTGTCACTTGTCATTCACTACCTGTAATCATTCATCATTAGTCTTCTAATTTTATCCTCACATTTGTCACTAAAATTGACTAAAATTTCTCAAATAAATGAATTTAAGATAATTTATAGCCTATTTAAGGCATTTTTATCTTTTGGTCTATCAAAAAGACCTAAAAATATTCTAAGTCACCTTGATCACCATCTCACTATCTATTTAGATTGCATGATGAATGAGATAGTAGAGGAATTTTAATGCATAACCATGATTATAAATGAGTTAAAAAAGTTAGGATATGTCTCTAAATACCTCACATAGTGATTCTCACCTATCCATCCTCCTCTACACCTGTAAAACAATTCAATTCCTATAAGAAGCTCAATATTAGCCCTATCCGTATAAGTGATAATATGGCCAAATTATATGTCATGGAGTCTAGGAGAGTTATAATCATGTCTAAGGAATTTTAATTTTTTTTAACCCTTTTCAATGCATTAATCTCCATATTTTCTCCATCAAGTCCAAACCAGGGTTTTGAGATGGTTTTAGGAGGTTTGGACAATTAAGGAATGTTCCTAAAATCCTAACATCCAACCTTAGAATAAATTTTACAAATTTGAGGTATAGGACCCCTTAAAGTATCCCCAAGTTTTTAAAGACTCATTCACAGTGTTTGTATAGATATGAGTGTTTAAAAATAGCCTCTTGAACTCTTAAGTGCACTATATGTACCCCTAAGATGATTTTAGGTTAAATTAACCACTTTGTGTTACTTCCCTACAAACCAATGGATGTTGTGGACTCTATACTCTCCCATAAAGGTTTTAAAATATTTTTTTAAAATTCACATGATTTTTTAAGTGAGATTAGAACCTATTAGGGTTTATTCTCAATTTAGGCCTAATAGGTTTAGACTACATGCTTGTGTGTATGACCACTTTTACATGCTTCTCATGACTTTAGGTGATCTTAAATATTTTTTCACATATAAATAAACCTCCCACATCATATCATGATGTTATAATACTTCCCATCATATTCTCTTACCATTCATGCGATCTACCTACAACTTTGTCTTGACTGGAAGTGCCCTCTATCTGAGAAATAATAGAGGTAATCCCCTATTCACAAGACAAAAATAAAAATATGTGAATATATAATAAGTATTTAATATTTTATACACAAAATATCATAGCTATATCACCCTTTTATATCCCTCAAACTTCTAAATCCCTCAAGACTAGCTCATAAAGTTGATGACTATGTGCAAGATTTGTTGTCAGAGTTGGGCTTGACTGTAGGTTGAGGTTTTAGTTTAACCTATATATTTCATATATCTTTTAATCACATAATGATGAGATATATCACTATTATAATACATTAAATATGTCTATTCATCTTATATCTCATTATGTTAGCCTTGGCCTTTCACTAAAATGATAAATATATGATTGTACCAGATTAGAGATATTCACTTTAGGAAAATAAGATTATTTTAGGTGTCTATTATGCTTAATCATTGTGTTTCATGCCTTGAAATATTATTTAGGTCATTAGGTCATCTCAAACTAAAAATAATCATTATACTTGTAGGCCATGCTTCTTATCTCCCAACATCAACACATTATGGGTCTATAAACTGACTTCATCTAGTTTGAGTTGAAGGTTTCCTATAGGTAGGGACATATTTGAACATTTTACTCACATTATTTACTTCTTATAAGGTCATGAATATAAACTCATACATAAATAATCTCATAAGACACCTTGTAACTAATAACCACTCTATATCCACCAAATGCATTATAAGTCCATTGTTTCACTTAAAGTTATGTACTCATTTGGGCCTAAAAGGCAATGTAGATCTTTGAGCATATTCAATAGAAATTGGTTTGAGTTTTAAGTCACCCAACCTTAATTCTCTTGACCTAACCATCATTCACATGTCAAAAAATTGATATTCCAAGGCCTAAACTACAATTGGGAGGCCATTTAGGCTTATACAAGCTTCATAATCTCATAACATAGAAAAAAATTGTACAAGACACAATTCCTTTCAGAGAAGTTAAGGTAACAATCTCCTCTAAGCAATATTCTTACTCTCCACCTTTGTGAGTTGTAAGAAATAGTCATAACCATATAGGTGACTTGATAAATCCATTCAAGTCCCTTTAAAAGACTTAGTCCATTTGTGTTACCTTGACAAACTTATCACAACTTAGAATTCCAAACTTCATTATTAATTAGACCTTTGTAGCCTTCTTACTCTTATCGATCTCCATTTAAACTTTACTATAGTAAAAGTTTCACTATTTGGAACCTAGCTCTCTTCTCAATGGAATTATAGGGAAACCTTGAATATTTTATGGCCTTAGAGATATTGGATACCTATTTAATAGTTTAGAGTACAACTTAGACTCCTCTCAATTCATTAACATTCAATTTCTGAATTTTACATAGTCAAAATGCATACTACCTTCAAAGAGACTATGTCCATCAAGTTATGAAGATGCTCTACATGATCAACTGAGGTTTATAATACACATTACACTAATTATTTATGGGAAAAAAATTAGCTTTTACTCTAACCCACTTACATAGATATGAAATCCATAACTATGGAAAACCTATTATATAGACCACTGAGTGTTCATTACTGGCACATTGAGATGTTTCTACCAATTTATTTATCTTCACACTTAAAAACCATGTTATAAACATCATTAATAGAATAAAACATCTCTAAAAAATCATACAACTCTTAGAATCATCATATAACTACAAAAAAATAAGAAAACTAGAGGCCATGGGGATGAACAGGTAGAATTAAGTTATCAACATTCTTAAGGATGATTCATGGAGCATAGTACGTCAAACCAGGAACTATAAACATGAAAATTAAGTTAATTAAGGCTAATATCACTTTAAAAATACATTCAAATCAACTCCTCATGTACTCTCTGTACCAATATTGGACTAGGTGACCTATATGACCTTGTCTAGGAGAGTGATGAAGAAGATGAACTAGTTTCTACAAAATTTGAACCTTTCATGACTTCTTAAGCATGTAAATGGGCTGAGGGAACCATAAGGGACACTTTTGAGCCTTTCCATATGCCAAGCGTACTTTTTAGGCCATACAACTACCTTTAACTATCTAAAACTACTATTATCTCCTCCTTTAGACATTGAACCTACATTATGTTAGTTACACAATTGATTCCTAACACTCAACTAACATATTGGATGTTATAAAACACTTTGATATTTGTCCTTTCATGGAAACTACGTACAAGTTCACTATAAAGGCCAAAAAGGTGACAAGGTAATGTTAAGACAATGGCATAAATAACCAAGGTGTAAAACATATTAAATAACCTTAAACATGGCCATGTGACCATTTTATGACCTATAAATATCCTATAGGAAGTTTGAATATATAAGGTTTGACCTAACTTAACCTAGGTTCAAATTTGATTAAAATTTTGGTAATTTCTTAGGGGTGGTAAGCCTGCTATGCCAAAGACTAGTAGCCTTCTCATATCCATTGGGCTATGGGGTTACCTATATGTTGTTATTGATACTGATAAACCTTGGAAAGGACACCACACACAACAAAGAAATAAGAAACAAAACTTACACTTGTGTTCTCATGAACACTTAGGGAAAACACAAACCAAGTAAAAGCAAACACATTTATCCTATTATTTATAATACTCAACACTTGAGGTGAAGAACAATCATTTGCATTACTTCAACCAGGGTCAAAGATAATTCTCCTTGTATCATTATTATTATAACAAAAAACTCCTTCATATGAGTAATGTTTATCTATGAACACTTGTTTGTGAAGATATTCAAGTGACTTACCATGATTAAGTCTCTTTCTAACTACAAGTTTGTCAATTGAAGTACTCAAGAACACTCCATATAGTTCACTAAAGTACTTTTTTGAGGTGTAAGCTTACTTAGACATTGACATTCTTACTTAATAATCTTCAACCTGATCATTGGAGATCACCATATCATTCTCATCTTCATGTACATTTGAAATAATGTATATCTAGTGTTGGAAGTCATCAATACCATGTTTAGATCTACCAAACACTTCTTGTTTCACCACAATTGTTTCCTACTCAAATAAGGTTTCAAAATATTCCTCATGCTCATCAAACACATCTTGGACTACTAAGGTTGCTTCTTTCTTGACTGAGATCTTAATCTCCTCCTTATACTCATTGAGAACATGATTGACCTTAGCATTAGGTATGTACTCATCTTGAAGGACTGAAGGTCTACTAACCTCCTCAAATTCTTGAACAATGGCATATAATTTTTTCCACATATCATCCACCTCTTCTTGGGGTTCATGTTCAAGAGTTTTCTCTTATTTTGTAGGCAAAATGGACTGCTCATTAGGACTATCATATCTTGATAAATCTAGGATATTCACATCACCCTCCACATGTATAAGATATTTGCCTAATATAACTTATTCTAGGATGTTTTCATGATCTAACGCAAGGAATCCATCAATATACTCATGAATAATGTAAGTTCTAAGACCAATTTCTTCAAATCCACCTTATTTAGCTCCCCACTCATCAAGATATAAATTAGATATGCCATTAAGGAGATTTAGATTTTCTTGATCACTAGGGTGATCATCTTATTCAATCACATTTAAATTCATGTTATGTGTAAGTCACATAGGGTTCGACATGAAAACTAGAAAGAGGCTCTAATTTAATTGTCACTTTTGCACCATATCTAGTCCTAAAACCTATGTAAGACCAATCTGAAGTTAGATGACCTCTAATTTTAGCAGTGAACTCTATAGACAAATAAAGTGAAAATTAAGGAGGAACATCACCCACTATAACATCCTAAGAAATGGTGAAGTTAGGATAAGCATGGAGAATGATTTTCAAACCTATGATTATACCAATGGTCTTGGTAATTGACCCATTCAATTGGAACACTCCTTTGGCAGGGGGTTCATACTTCAAGTTTAGTTTGTTAGTGACCATCTTGGGTATATCACAAGTACTAGATCCACTATCAATGAGACAATTATGCATAAAATAATCTCCAATAATGATAAAAATATATAATGAAGGAGGTTTGTCTACCTTTTCAAATTTTCTTGACTATCCTTCACTTGGATTCATGGTGTTTTTCAAAGCTACCTATCTTTGGTTAAGTTGTTTAGATGTTAAACTAAGATTGGATAATTCCTCAAGTAAGTCTACTTGTCCAAGTATAGCCAATGTATCCCACATTAACACATTCACTTGAGACCTCTTCATTTGCTCCACAATGTTAGTGAAAGCACCACTAATCTTTTCTTATCCACTAAGAAGAAAAGCACTACCTACACCTTAAAAATTTTGAAGTATGAAATATCTTATAACATTTTAATCCCTTTGAGTTGATTTTGCATTTGTAACAACACTAGACATACCTAGTCTTGTACTTGTTTGAAAATTCATTAGAGAAGTATTAGCAGTCCCTTGAACTTATTCAATTTCCTTCCTCTTACTCCTTGTGTTTATAGATATATAACTTATATCCATATTTGACTACCCTTGATGATTGACTACATGAGTCATCTTGATTCCAATTAACTAATGTAGCCTCCACTTAAGCACTCTTACCATCAGTCACTCCTCCATTTGATACTTCATGTTGATTCATAGTTGTCATAGTTCCTAAATTTTCCATGAAGTCTTGGTTGAAGGCTTCATTAACATAGGGAGATGGATCATAAGGTTGATCCATTAAAGTTTGACTAGTGTTCTCTGGGAAATTTTATTTTGATTGTTCACTAGTGTCCTTGAGGTATAAATGTTATTATGGTTATATCCACCATATGGCTTTGATTGTACTAGTTGTCCTTGACCTTGAGGATGACTTTGTAAAGGAGGTATATTACCTTGATAGTTGGGGTAGGAATGATTGGGTTGATATTGACTTTGGAAAGGCTTAACTTTATGTTGTTTAATGATCTTATTTATACCTAGGATATCTTACTCTATATCTCTCATCCTTTCTACCTCATTAGTTTTGTTTGGTTGACTAGGGACAATAGACTTATTTTTAGGTGCAAGAATGGGAGTCACAATAGGTGTAGGAGTTTTCAAGTCAAAAAAAAGAGTAATGGGGGTTCTTGGGCAAATATTCCTAGCTTGAATAAAATAATTCCCTACCCTAATGACCACCTCATAGGCATTAGATAGAATTTCACCTTCCATATATTGTATTAGCATTGAAATGTCACTATCAAATACTTTAAGGTAATAAAGGAAAGCATGATGAGTTATTGGTCTTACCAAGATTGGGATCCTATCACATGTCTTCTAAAATATTGTGTTTAAGTCTTGAATTACTTCTTGATGTTCTCGCCTAATGGTGGTTAGCTTATCTATTAGTGATAATTTATCACTCTTGTCCTCAAATATTCTTCTCAATGCATCTCCCAACTCATCCAAAGTTGTGATTGATCCAAGTGTCAATGTAACATTCTATTCAAGAGATTTTCCTTTGAAGGAGACATCCAATAACCCAATTTTAATGTTATCCTTTATGAAGTGATGGATATTTCAAAAGTTATCAATATTCTTTATATGCTCAATGGGTGTGATGGAAGACTCACCAGTGTATGATGGAACACTTTTGAGGGAAGATATGGGGATATCATCATAGTGAGAAGTATTTAGAGGGATATATCCATTGAAGGCAACAAAATTATGGTTTCTTATCATGGTGGCCTTACTACTTTGAAATAATGGATGATTCAATAAATTTCTTATGGGTTTATGAGTAAGATAGGTCCTCTTTTGATAGGTATGGGTGTGCTTAAATCTTCTTACTTTGTAAGAATAAGGAGGAAGATATTAAATTTCAAAAGGTATGTCTTTGGTGGGAGAACTTGTGTTTACCTTAGGAATGAAAGGGTGCACTAGTTTGTAACCAATATTGAAACTTTGGAACCACCATATATTGCAAGAAGTGGACTATTACAGCTCCTTGTTGTCAAAGCCAATATTTACCTTCAGCAACCTTCATCAACTTCATGTCCCATTGGGTGTGCCAAAACTATTATATCCTAAAATAACACCCTATATAATTCAAGTATACCTTCTCAACTTTATGATAACATGGAACTCTCTCCCTTCATATATAAGCCACTACAATAGATAGATCTCTAGGTTTGAAAGGGCTAGCTCCCTTGGTTTGTCTCTTAGACTCACACTACACTAAGATAATCACTATTGGGGGTGAAAACTAAAGGATACATAAAATAAACCTATTATAATGAGTTTATATACAAAGATAACTCCACATAACACACTTTAATTTTCACTTAATAATAAGACTACTCAAATTGACTTCAACCCTATGTCCTTCTAGCATAAGTATTTATCATAGAGGTAGATTAATATTCCTATCTAAAAGTGGGTGAAAATAAGGTATGATACAAGACACTATTATTCCCTCTCACACTTCAAGACACACTTAACAAACAATACACGTTATGAAACATGTTAGAAGATATCTCTTTCACCCAAACATGAAAGAGTATACATGGAAGCAAAGAGAGCATTTTCATCACTTGTCAACAAACAAATCACTTCACACATTCAAGTATGAGATTTAAAATAATGAAATCAACTTATAAAACTTTATTCAAAGGAAAATGAGGTGTCAAAACTAGTAGGGATTCACAATACCAATTATGGATCCCATAAAAGCCCAAAATTCTTGAATATATAGACATAAGAGAAGAGAGAGAAGAAGTGAAGATGAAAGGTCATAAGAGCAAGTGTCAATCTCTAGAAAATAGTTAAAATCAAAAGAAATGAGTTTGAAAAGATATCAATAAAATTTTATGAACATGTGTCAATCTTAGATAGATCACCTTCCTCAAGTTATCATAGACCCTTTATTGCCTTACTTTGAAACTACCTTTATGATGGTGAGGAGTTCACTTGATTGTCAAAAACTGACATAAGAAGCCTTGACACATATGGTCTAACATGATAAGGTAGATAAGAGGTCAATGCAGGTCATGTTATCACTTGAACTTGACCCCAATGAGGAGATGGGACAAGTTTCTACTTGTTCAAGTGAGACAATGGAACCACTGTAGGGCTATGGGTATCCCTATTAGGAGGTGGATCTCTAGATTAGGGGCCAGCTCCCCTTGATGCATCACTAAATCTCAATGTTACTACTAACACTTAGGGGATGAAAAGGGATAGGGATAACATGAAAGTAAACCTATTAAATAAGAGGTGATACACCAAAATATTTTCTCTACTCATACCCTTAGCATGCACTTTGAACTAAGGATAAGTTACACATACACTTCATCCAATGTCAATCTTCCCTCTCACATCAATGTTTCAACATGGGGTCTTGGAGATAGTATAGGATAGGAGGAACTAAATGATAGGAATTATAAGACACTCTATTGAGTATCCTACTCACTAAACCTACAATCTACTTTGACACTTCTTGTTGACCTACAACAAAGAGATTACAAACACACAAGGTAATAAGGAGAGTAACATGTGAGGGTAAATGGAACTTACACTTGTACAAGACAAAAAAACATCATTTACACTTAGTGAAATATTTTAATGAGTCAAAACACTTGTATTTATTATCTCAAGGCAAAATTTTGGTATGGATTCACCATACCCAGGCAAAGAGATCCATACAATAGCCAAGAAGGCTCAATTTATAGAAGAAGTGAGAAGAGAGAGAGGGGGGGATTCCAAGAGTCATAGAGACACTTGTCACAACTAAAAAGATAAGTTAATTGTGCATATGAGAGAGATATGGGGTGATCCATGCAGCCACATGAGTTACAAATGCCATCTCCAATCATCCAAGACCTATAAAATGGTCAAGAAACTCCTTGCACAAAAATTTTCCCGTCATGATTATCCTTCTAAAATTACCTTATCCCTACAACTTATCAAGTATAATTATGTATTTTAGTGATAGGGGTTAATAATAATCCCTCACATTCATTAGATAGTTTCTTGATCATTCCTATCATTCTAGCCATGCATAATCATTCAAGATAGTCCCAAAATGAGCTCTCTCCATGCACCTCTCCCATTTGGCATCCAAAACCTTCTAATTTTTCCATATGATACATAAAATAATAGGGATGAAACATTTAATGAATACTCATACCATCAATTTTAATAAATTGGCCTTAAAATATTTTCCAAATTGAGATTCACCATTTTCCCTAAGTGTTCACTAGCTTGGCCACTAGACTGGCTAAAATGAGAGAGATGGTATGCACACTTAGTATTTTTGATACCTAATCAAATTAATATTATTAATTATAAAAATTCCTAAAATTCCCTCCAAAAGTGATTAGGTCTCTTGAAACCTCTCCATGCCTACAAAACACATAAAAAGGTCAAAATAAGCCCTATTTTGCCCTATTCTGTATAGGTCCATACACCTAAGTCACATTTGGATAATTCTTGGAGAGTAATATACATCATCCAAGTGTTTTCATGTCACCTCCATACCTTTTTTATGCTCCAATTTCCTCATCTTCCCAATTGAATCTCTATGGAGGGTTTGTAAGGGTTTTGAGTGGTTTCTGGTCTTAACCTTTGTTCATAAAGGTTTGATGTTGGAATATTATCAAATTTTCACTTTTGTATTCTTAATGACCCTCTCCATCATCCCCAAATATATCCATGTCCTGTTCAAAAGCTCATGAAATATATGAGCATTCCAAGATGACCATTTGAGTCATTTTTGCATAATTAGTAGGGTCTAGATGCTTTCTAAGCCAAAAATGTCTTCTTGGAGACTTTCTATGAAAAAAATATTTTAAAATATTTTAATACATCGCAATCACCTATCTCGATCACTATAAAATCTCACTAAGAGCTATAAATTGAAATTGACCCATGTTTGGCATTAGGCCTAGACCTTGCCAAGAGGTCTACCTACCCCTTAGACTTAAAATGGATCTAAAATGGATTTCCCTACCTAAAAATAGCTTAAAAACTTCATTTACACCTCCATTAAGGTTACCCAAAACATTAAAATGTTTGACAAAGGATATAACTTGAAACGACCCCTCATTTAGAATCATGCCTATTCCATGCCTTACCTTGTTAACTGCAAACCTTCTTGGTTAGAGCATCCTTCTTAGTCCCAAATCCTCTAGGTTTGTTTTTTATGTTTCTCTAGGCATTTTATATATACAAAAATCATCCCTTGAGCTCCCCTAACCTTTGTTTTATGTATCTACCTCCTTCATAAGGAAAAATAAGGTTTATGCAAGGGGAGAAGTGCCCCCTATCTAAGATAAAATGGGGGTCACTTCTCCTCTTATTCTTGAAAAAATTATTATTTGTGAATCTTCATGTACCTTTTATGGTACTCTTTACCAATTTTAATTTCTCAAATCCAATATTCTATAAGAAAACTTCACATATTTCCAAGGCAAACTTTGAACCAAGTGGCTTGTGAAGGCAAGCAAGGTATACGACTAAGTTTAGTCCTTGAAAAGGTTCCTTTCATGCATATTACATAGCCTAATGAGATATATTTTCATGAATAATCATGAAATATTGTCCCATGCTTTATTTAGGCCCTTTACTCTCCCATCATATGCATATGGTTGGGACTGAGCTTCACGTTTTGATTGAGACAACTTAAAAACCCTATTTGTAACATAATTTGGCTTTGTCCACCCTCTTTCACTTTGTATTCAAGTTTTCCATGATATCCCTGAAGTCACTCTTCATTTTTATAATCCAAAATTTATCAATATAATTACTTTTGGTACAAAGGAAACCTATGTTGAACTCACTACCTGTATACCATGTTTGACTATGTTTTATGCATCCTAAGCCTACTTGTAGATTAAATTAGCTTGTTTCAAGTGTATATGAATCCTAATTTCATATCCTTGGGTCAAAAAACATCCTTCATGATTTTATCTCACCTAGGAATCCTTGAGACAATGCCAACTTATTTTCTAGATTTTAACATGACTATGTTTACCTTAAGGAACACCCTTGTTTGTGCTTAAGGTGGTTATAAGCATGAAGATAGGTATAAAATAATGTTTGGAAACTATTTTATTAAATCTTTAAGTTCTCATTATTTCCTTTCATAAATTTCTCATTCTTTTGAACCTTTAAGGCACTATGACAAGGAATGAGTTTGTGTCATTATCTAGACTGAGACAACCATCTACAGTTGGCTATAGATGCATGTCCCTCCACTAGGGCCTTAGTCATAGGGTAGTTAGAATTTTTAGGAACCTCCAAAGCTTACTTAGCATCCATTTTACATGTATCAACTATGAAATATTCATTGTATCTTCAAACCTCATGCCCAAGGTAAACATCTGTTGATTGTGATGGAATAATCTGCCTATAGGTGCCTGTAGGTGGCTATAGGCTTGATAATGAGGTTTGAAATCAAGGAAATTATCCTTATTTAGGCTCCAAAATCATATTAAATCTCCATTTTCCTCATCTTTTTTGGAAACACTTACACATAAACATATAGGTCACTGCCTATATCAGTCATGCAATTGGTTGTAGGTGGTTGTTCTCAGTCCCTTATACAGACAAGGAATAGACTTAGGGGGTCATCAAAAACACAACTCACCATTATTATGAGATTATTTATTTTAATTTATTTTATCATCCTAACTTTTCCAATCCATTCTTGGATTTCCCTTCAAGATGCTTCTTAACATTTTAAAAGATGGTCATTCTTTCCATTTCCTGTAGACAACACTGAAAGCCTTTAGTGTGTTCATCAGTAACTTTGAAGGTCCTAATGACCATCTCCCTCTTATCCTTTTGACCCCAAAATTTTTATAGTCATTTTATGTATATGGGTATACTAAACCAAGAATTTTGAGCATTGAAAGACTCTTTCATCATAATATGCACTATCTCTAAAAGCATTGAGGATATTTGTTTAGTCCCTTGAGGAAGTGAGATATCAAAATAGTCTTCAACCTCTTAGAGTGGCTTTCATATATTCTTGACCATTCTCCACCTTGAAAAATCCTATCATGATTCTCATAAGTAGGCAAGGGTTCCAAATTGGATCTCATCACACCTCCATATATGCCACCATGATGTTAGTAGGGGCTTGTAGATGTAAGTTTGACTGTGATATGCATGAAAGAACATAAAGGAGTAGGAATATACAAAGTTGAGACTCTCCAAACACTTTAAATTATTTACTATCCATAAATATAAAAAACCTAACTAATAACACTTGAAATCAATTTCACAACACCTTCAATGGCACCTATAGATGAAGATATTTTAGTGACGGACGATAGTGAGGATAAGCATGGCTTTGAGAGCATTATTTTGTCATTTTATGAGTTAAAAACTAGTTCCAACACCTAAAAATTCATATTAAAGGATTCAAACTCTTGAAGTAACATCCCATTCCTCCATCTAATGTGGAGAATCTCTTTCAAAGCACTTGAAGTAGATGTAAGTGAGGAAAAAAGAAAAAAAATAAATTTGGAAGTATATACAAGCCTAAGAGAGGATTTCTTAGGCATTTGAGTTTTTAAAAAACAAAATAAGCATGGTAATGTATTGATAATCATGTAGAAATACCTTCAACAAACAAATCCATTAAACCAAAGCAATAAAATCTGAGACAAGCTCAAATAGTGACCCCCTCATGGTTACAAGTCCATAAAAAGCTACTTGGAGTTTTAGAAATTATTCATAAAGGAGGATTCACCAAATTGAAATTTATTATTATTAAAATTAATTAAATTCAAATTACTATCCACATATAGAATCACTCTTCCCAACTCCACCTGTACGGCCCATGCCAAGTGTTTGAAGTTGGGTTTTCTTTACTTACCAAGAAAAAATGAAGGAAAAGAAGTTGTATATGGACCTTTTTTCATTCTCCTTTAAAACCAATCATTTAAAATAGTTTGGGTAGGTTAAGAGTCACTCCACCCATGTTTTTAGCTAAATATGAGTTCAATGAATCTATACAAGTGCCCAAAAGGTCTTAAAAACAAGGAGAAACTCCCATTTTATGCACATAACTAACTCTTGGTTGACATATGACTACTCCTAACATGATCCTAACCTCTTCCACATTTAAAATCACCTTGGTGACAAATTTTCTTTCATAAAAGCACCTACAAGTCAATTAATCGGGTAGAAAAGTGGCTAAATGACCCTTTTACATATGAAACCTGGCACATGATAAATTCATGACTTGAAAACACTTAAAAACATGTCAAAGACCATATTGAAACTTATTAATTATAATTTATACCTTTGGCCAAGTTTAACCTAGTTTGACCTAGTTTGACTTTGGTTGAATAGGCCATTTCAAGGGAGATGAACTTAGACAATGACTATGACAAGGCCAAGTAAGATGTATAAAACATTATGAGACCCCACAGGACACATGGAAACCTTATTCAAAAAATTTAAAATTTATGGGTTTACCCCATTTGACTAGAAGTCAAATTTGGTCAATGATTTGGTAACTCTTAGGGGTAACATGCTTGTCTATGTTAAGGACTAGTAGCCTTATCCTATCCATTAGGTAAAAGATTCAAAATACATTTGGAAACATTAGGACCAGACCTTGAAAAGACCAAAAAGATATTTGACTTACCTCAAAACACACAAAGGGAAAGAAAAACACATAAAATACCCAATAAACACAAAATAAGGACACACTTGTGTTACTAAGCACTTAGGGAAAACAAGAAACAATTAAAATCAAAAAAATATGTACATCCTTCTAGATCATACCTCCCTTCCTAAATTAAAAGTTAAGTAACTCAGATCTCCTTCCTCACTAGATGAGTGAGGATGCCAAGCATGCTTCCTCTTAGATGGGGTATTAAATGACTCATGATTTCTTTTAGCTCCTTGATTTAGCATGTCATTAAATGGTTTCATCTCAAATAGGTCTCCAAAATATATGAAATCCTCTTAGACTTCAAATCATGCTTTATACTATTGTCCCCTCATCTCCTCATGATATATTAGTATATCCATGCACAGGATAGCTTATTGGAAGTTTATATCTCCTTAAAGGATCTCATAATCCTTTTCCATTATCACAACCTCTTCAAAATATTCAAATATCATTGTATCATGGTCATTAGGAAGTGTTTCTTGCTCACATTCTTCTTTGATGTTGGTGGAGGTAGTTTTAGAGGTGGATGTAGAAATAAGCTCCAAGTCACTTTAAAAAGGTATAGATCATTATCAAGATGGTATAGATCATGATGGTGTAATCTATGATTGTATTCAACACATACCTACTCTCCAACATCTTAAGCTTATTTTTTTAGGAGCTTAGTCTTATAACCTTCTTCATACTCTTGAAACATTTGCATATAAATCTATTACATGTCCTCCTTTTGAGACACATCTTCTTGCTTGTCATGGTTAGTCATCTCCAAAGGATTTATAGGTTCTTTGAGGGATTCAAATTAATTTCATATTCCCTCAAATATCTACCAGATATCATCATCCTTTGACTGGTCTACATCATGAAAAGGATAAACAAAAGAGACATTTTCCTCTTCTTCTTTGGAGTCCAAGAGAACTTATTTCAAGGCATATTTTCCAACACAAGGAAGATATTCTTCCTCATCTTCACAACCTGACCTCTCCTCACCAACATTTATCCCTTCTTCATCTTTATTCAAATCTAATATTTCAATCTCATCTTCCCTCTTAGTGATATTAACATTAGGCACTTCAAAAATTAGAAGCTTGGCCAAATTGGACTCCCAAGTAGCAATGTAATACTCAACATTGGGAAGGTGACCTTGATTAGTTATATGGGGTGGATAGATGGGATCAATGGATTCTTTAGGAGGGGTGGGAGATATTTTAATGGTTTTAATTTTCTCTTCCCTAACAACTTCTCCACTTAAGCATGATTTGTTCTTTAATTCACAAGCTACCACCACCTCTTTACATTTTGGGAAGGTAGGCTCAAGGATGTTTTCATGGGGTTGAGAGGATAATTAAGAGTTGAATTATATGTTTAGTAAACATGGAGTTTCCTTGGGATTATAACCTTGATTTCAAGTTGGATAAGTAGGTTTAGATAGTTCACCTTCTACTTCCATGATGGATTGCCTCAAAATCTGATTGGCTAATTCAATTTCTTTTTCAAAGTGGGATTCAAAACTCAAAATTTCTTCTTCACCATATCCTCCAAGAAACAAAACCTACTTTAACGTGGTGTCCTCCTTCTTTTTTATTCTCTCTTGGATGGACCTCCAAGAATGGAAACTTTGGGGAGTTCATGAAGGACTTGGGGTATTTGGGGCTACCAAGATTGAGTTGGTTCATGAGCTCTCAATCTCTCCTCTAGATAGAAAATCAAGCCACAAATATCAATCATATCATTATAAAGACATGTCCAACTAGATTTATTTATAGGAATCCATTCCCTTTTGACTTTTTCCAAATCATCCCTTACACTCTTGACACAAACACTGGTGATGACTTGATAACAACCATACCTAGTGTCAAGGTCTAACATGTAGTCTTGATAACCAATGAGAATATTTTTGAAACTAGCAATAGAATGGATTGGAGAGGAGCTAGGTGGGTTAGATGGAGCACAAATTTCATAATACTGGTCATAGGCAACATATGCTTGATAGGGATCATGACAATATTGGCCAAGTACTTGTTCATAATGAGGGGAGAGAGGCAAAGTAGGATATGTCTCCCTAACTTATGCTAATACAAGATCAAACTCACTATTCTCCATGAACACTCACAAAAGGAGCATGGAAAAAAAAACTTTAATAAGTATACATAGATTTATCAACTAGTTTATTTATACTTGGAGTCACCATTGGTGCTTAGTGAATTACTTCCAAAGTTGTTATCTTGAGGAGAACACCATAAATCCTAAAGTTCTTAGAACAAGAGTCCCATCAAGCATGAAAAAAACTATTTTCACTTGAACTTTCACCTAATGAGGAGATGGGATAGGTTTTTCCTTGTTCAAGTGAGACAATGGAACCACCTCAGGGCTATGGGTATCCCTATTAGGAGGTGGATCTCTAGATTAGGGGCTAGCTCCACTTGATGCATCACTAAAGCTTTATCCTACTACTAACACTTTGGGGATGAAAAGGGATAGGGATAAAATGAAAGTAAATCTATTCTATAGGAGGTGATACACCAAAATATTTTATCTACTCATACCCTTATCATGCACTTGGAACTAAGGACAAGTTACACATACACTACATCCAATGTCAATCTTCCCTCTCACATCAATGTTTCAACATGGGGTCTTGGAGATAGTATAGGATAGGATGAACTAGAAAATAGGAATTATAATACACTCTATTGAGTATCCTACTCATTATACCTTTAATCTAATTTGATACTTCTTATTGACCTACAAAAGAGAGATTAAAAACACACAAGGTACTAAGGAGAGTAACATGTGAGGGTAAATGGAACTTACAATTGCACAAGACCAACAACCATCATGTACACTTAGTGAAATATTTGAATGAGGTAAAACACTTGTATTTATTATCTCAATGAAAAATTTTGGTAGGGCTTCACCATACCCAAGTAGAGAGATACATACAATAGCCAAGTAGGCTCAATTTATAGAAGATGTGAAAAGAGAGAGAGAGGGGAGTCCAAAAGTCATAGAGACACTTATCACAACTAAAAATATTAGTTACTTGTTCATTTTAGATAGATATGGGGTAATCCATGCAGCCACAAGAGTTATAAATGTCATCTCCAATCATTTAAGACCTACAAAATGGTCAAAAAACTCTTTTCTTTGCATAAAAAATTTCCCCTCGTGATTAGCCTTCTAAAAATACCTTATCCCTACAACTGATCAGGTCTAATATTATATTTTATTAAAAGGGGTTACTAGTAAGCCCTCATATTCATTATAGAGGTTCATAATCATCCTTATCATTTTGGCCATGCATAATCATCCAAGATAGTCCCAAATGAGCTCTCTCCATGCACCTCTCCCACTTGGCATCCAAAACCTTCCAATTTTTTCATCTAATCCATAAAATAATAGTTATGACACATGTAAGGAGTACTAATACCATTAGTTTAAATAAATTATCCTTAAAAGACTTTCCAAATTGAGATTCACCATTTTCCCTAAGTGTTCATTAGTTTGTCCACTCGACTGACTAAAATGAGAGAGATGGTAGGCACACTTAGGATTTATTATACCTATTAAAATTAATATGATGACTTATAAAAATTCCTAACCTTACCTCCAAAAGTAATTGTGTCTCTTGAAACCTCTCCATGCCTACAAAACACATAAAAAGGTCAAAATAATCCATGTTTTTCCCTATTCCATATAGTTCTATACACCTAAGTCACACGTGGAGAATCCCTAGAGATTCCACTACATCATCCAAGTGGTTTAATGTCACCTCAATACCTTTTGTATTCTCCAATTTCCTCATCTTCCCAATTGGGTCTCTATGGAGGGTTTGTAATAGTTTTGAGTGGTTTCTAGTCTTAACCTTTGTTCATAAAGGTTTGATATTGTAATCATTTCCAAATTTCACTTGTGTCTCATTAAGTACCCTCTTCATCATACCCAAACATCTCCATGTCCCATTCAAAGGATCATGAAAGATATGAGCATTCCAAGATGACTATTCGAGTCATTTTTGCATAATTGGCAAGGTCTAGATGCTTCCTAAGACAAAAATGGCTTATTGGATACTTTTTATGTAAAATAAAGGTTGTAAAATATTTTAATACATCCCAATCACCTTTATAAATAATTATAAAGGCTCACTAAGAGCTATAAATTGAAATTGACCCATGTTTGGCATTAGGTCTAGACCTTGCCAATAGGTCTGCCTACACCTTAGACTTAAAATGGATCTCAAATGGATTCCCCTACATCCAAATAGCTTCAACACTTAATTTTCATCTCCATTAAGGTACCCAAAACATTACGATGTTTGGAAAAGGATATAACTTGAAATGACCCCTCATTGTAATCATGCCTATTCTTTTCTTTACCTTGTTGACTACAAACCTTCATGGTTAGAGCATCCTACTTAGTCCTAGACCCTCTAGGTTGGGTTTTTATTTTCCCTAGGAATTTTTAGCTACACAAATCATCCCTTGAGCTTCCCTAACCTCTAGTCCATGTCTCTACCTCTTTCAACAAGAAAAATAGGGTTTATGCAAGGGGAAAAGTGCCCCCTATCTAATAAAAATAGGGGGAACTTATATTATTCCTAAAAAATTGATTATTTGTGCATCTTCATGGACATATCAAGGTACTCTTTACCAGTTCTTAGTTCTCAATTCCAATATTTTATCAATAAACTTCACATATTTCTAAGGTAAACTTTAAACCAAGCAGCTTCTAAAGGCAGGCAGGGTATAAGAATAAGTTTAGTCATTGAAAATGTTCCTTTCATGTATATTCCCTATCCTAATGAGATCTATTTTCATGATTTATCATTACATATTGTCCCATTCTTGATTGAGGCCCTTTAGTCTTCATGTACTCTTCCATCATATGCATATGGTTAGGACTGAGCTTCATGTTTTAACTGAAGCAACCTACAAACCCTATTTTTAGATTTATTTGGATTTTTCCACCCTATTTAAATTTGTATTCATTTTTTCCATGAGCTCCCTAAAGTCACTTTTCATTTTTCTAAGATAATTTATCAATATAATCTCTTTTGGTATAAAAGAAACCCACCTTGAACTCACTACCTGTATACCCTGTTTGACTGTGTTTTATGCATTATAGGCCTACTTGTAGATTTATTTGGCTTGTTTCAAGTTTATATTAATCCTAATTTAATATCCTTGGGTTATAAAATACCCTTCATTCTTTTATCTCACCTAGGAATCCTTGAGACAATGCCAACTTATTGCCTAGATTTCAACATGACTATGTTTCCTTTGAGGAACACCCCTGTTTGTGCTTAAGGTGGTTATAGGCATGAAGATAGGTATCAAATAATGTTTGGATACCATTTTATTTAATATTTAAATTCTCATTATGTAATTTCATAAATTTATCCTTCTTTTGAACCTTTAAGGCACTATGTAAGGAATGAGTTTGTGTCATTGTCTAGACTGAGATAGCCATCTATAGTTGGTTGTAGATGCATGTACCTCCACTAGGGCCTTGTTCATAGGTTATTTAGAATTTTCATGAACCTCAAAATATTAATTAGCATCTATTTTACCTTTATCAACCTTGAAATATTCATTTTATCTTCAAACCTTGTGCCCAAGGTAATTATCTGCTGATTGTGATGTTATACTCTACCTATAGGTGTCTGTAGGTGGTTATAAGCTTGATAATGAGGTTTGAGATCAAGTAAATTATCCTTATTTATGATCCTAAATCATATTCAATCTAAATTTTCCTCTTCTTAGTTGGAAACACTTAGACATAACCATATAGGTCACTGCCTATATCAGTCATGCAATTAGTTGTAGGTGGTTGTTTTCAGTCCTTTGTACGGATAGGGAATAGACTTAGGGGGTCATCACAAGCACAAACCACCATTATTATGAGATTAATGGTTTCAATTTGTTTTATCATGATAAATTTTCCATTCCATGCTTTTATTTCCAATCAAGATGCTTCTCAACATGTCAAAAGATGGTCATTCTTTCCATTTCTTATAGATAACACTAAAAGCCTTTAGTGTGTTCATTAGCTACTTTGAAGGTCCTAATGACCATCTCCATCTTATCTTTTTGACCCAAAAATTGGAATATGAATTATATGTGGATAGGGATGCTAAACCAAGTAATTAGGATCATTGAAAGGCTCATTGATTATAATATGCACTATTTATAAAAACCTTGAGGATCTTTGTTTAGTCCCTTGAGGGAGTGAGATATCAAAATAGGCTTCAGCATCTTAGAGTGGCTTTCATAGCTTCTTGACCATTCTCCACCTTAAAAAATCCTAGCATTATTCTCATCAATATGCAAGGGTTCCAAATTGGATATCATCACACATCCCTATATGCCACCATAAAATCAACAAAGGCCTATAGATGCAAGTTTGATTGTGATATGCAGGCAAGAACATAAAGGAGCAGGAATATACAAGGTTGAGACTCTCCAAACACATATAATTCATTTTATATCCCTAAATTAAATAAACTCATTAATAACACTTGAACTCAACTTCACAACACCTTTAATGGCACCTATAGATGAAGATATTTTAGTGAGGCTTGACAGTGAGGATAAGCATGGCTTTGAGAGCATTATTTTGTCATTTTATGAGTTGAAAACTATTTCCAACACCTCCAAATGCATACTCATGGATTAAAACTCTTAAAGTAACATTCCTTGCCTCCATCCAACATGGAAAATCTCTTTCAAAGCACCTAAAGTAGCTTTAAGTGAGGAAAAAAGAAAAAAAAATAAGTTTGGAACCATATACAAGCCTAGGAGAGGCTTTCTTAGGCATTTTAGTTTTTAAAAACCAAAAAAAGCATGGGAATGTCTTTATAATCATGTATAAAAACTTGAAACAAACAAATCCATCAAATCAAATCGATTAAATCTAAGACAATCTCAAATAGTGACCCCCTCATGGTTGCAAGTCTATAAAAATATGCCTAGAGTGTTATCCATTATTAATAAAGGATTATTCACCAAATTTTAAGTTATTTTTATGAAAATGAAGTAAATTAGGATTACTATCCACCTGTAGAAGCACTCTTCCCAACTCCACCTGTACAACCCATGCCATGTGCTTGAAGTTGGCCTTTCTTTGCTTACCAAGAGAAAATGAAGGAAAAGAAGTTTTAGATGGACATTTTTTCATTGTCCTTGAAAAAACAGCATGGAAAAGAGTATGGGGGGTGAAGAGTCACTCCATTCATGTTTTTAGCTGAAGATGAGTTCAAGGAATCCTATAAGTGCCCAAAAGGGCATAAAAACAAGGAGAAACTCCCATTCTCTACAAATAGCTAACTCTTGTCTGACATCCAACTTCTCTTGAAATTATATTGACCTATTCCATGTTGAAACTCACCTTTGTGACAAATTTTCTTGCATAAAAGTCTGTACAAGTCAATTAATGGGCTAGAAAAGTGGCCAAATGACCCTTTTTGCATATGAAACCTAGCACATGATAAATTAATGACTTGAAAACACTTTAAAACATTTAAAAGACCATATAATGACATATTAATCATAATTTATACCTTTTACCACGTTTGACCTATTTTGACCATGTTTGACTTTATTTGACTAGGCCATTTCAAGGGAGATGAACATAGACAAGGACTAGGATAAGGCTAAGTAAGATATATAAAACATTATGAGACCCCATAAGACACATGGAAACCTTATTCAAAAGTTTAAAATGATATGGGTTTACCTTATTTTATTAGAAGCCAAATTTGGTCAATAGGTCATTTATGCCTCCCTAATTGATGTATCCATCCTTTTCAGTTGTCATTCAATCATTGTAATCATTCATCATTAGTCTTCTAGGTATGTCCTCACATTTGTCACTAAAATTGACCTATATTTTCTCAAATAAATGTTTTTAATATAATTTATAACACTTATTTAAGTCATTTTTGTCTTTTGGTCTATCAAATAGACCTAAAAATATTCTAAGTCACCTTGATCACCAGCTCACTAGGCAATCATTTCTATATTCTCACTATCTGTTTAGATTGCCTATGATGAATGAGCTAGCATAGGATTCATAATTAGTAACCATGGTGATAAATTAGTTCAATTATTTAGGATAAGTCTCTAAATACCTCCCATAATTATTTTCACCTATCTATCCTCCTCTGCACCTGCAAAACACTTCAATTCTTGCAAGAAACTTAGTATTAATCCTATCCATACAAGTGATAGTAAGGCCAAATTATATTTCATGGATTTTGGGAGATTTATAAATATTTATATGGAACTTTAATTATTTTTTTACCCCTCTTTAATTCATTACTCTCCATATTTTCTCCATCGGGTCCAAACTACAGTTATGAAAGGGTTTTGAGAGGTTTGGACTGTTAAGGATTGTTTATAAAATCCTAATGTCCAACCTTAGAAATAATTTTAAAATTTATAGTTATAGGAACCCCTTAAATTCTCCCCAAGTTTTTAAATTCTCAGGCATAGTGTCCATATAGATATGAGTGTTTGAAAATGGCCTTTCAAGCTCTTGAGTGCATTTTGTGTATCCCTGAGATGATTTTAGGTCAAACTGACCACTCTATGATACTTCACTATAAACCAATAGATGTTTTGGACTTTACACTCTCCATTTAAGGTCATAAATTATTTTTTAAAATTTACTTGATGATATAAGTGATATTGAAATCTGTTAGGGTTTGTTCTCAATTTAGGCCTAATAGGTTTAGACTACATGTTTGTGTATATGACCACCTATAGGTGATTTCCATGATTTTAGGTGACCTTAAATAGTTATTAACATCAAAATAAACCTCCCACATCATCTCATAGTGTTATAAGACTTCCCATCACATTATTTCACCATTCATGTGCTCTGTCTACAACTTTGTCATGATTGGGAGTGCCCTCTATCTGAGAAAAAAATAGAGGGAATATCCCCTATTCACAAGGTCAAAATGGAACCATTTTAGGTCATAATAAGTCTTGAATATATTATTTTTAAAAAATAATAGTTTTATCACCCTTATATAGTTCTCAAACGTCCAAATCCCTCAATATTGGCTCATAGAGTTGATGATTATGTGCAAGATTTGTTGTTAAAGTTGGGCTTAACTGTAGGTTGAGGTTTAATATAAACCTATATATTTAATATATATTTGAATCACATAAGGATGATATATATCATTGTGATACTATATTAAACATTCATATTCATCCTCTATCTCATTATGTTAGCGTAGGCCTTTCACTAACATGACAAATCTATGACTGTAGTAGATTGTAGATATTCACTTTAGGAAAATAGGATTCCTATAGGTCTATATTATGCTTAATCATTTTTATTCATTCCCTAACATATTATTGATTTAATTAGGTCATCTCAAACTAAAAAGAGTCACTATACCTTTAGGCCATGTCTCTTATATCCCACCATCAACACACTATGGGTCTACAAACTAACTGTAAGTGCTTCATCTATGTAGACTTGGAGGTTTCCTATAGGTGGGGACATATTTGAACATTTTAATCATATTATTTACTTCCTCTAAGATCATCAATATCAAATCATACCTGAATAAGCTCATAAGACACCTTGTAACTAAGCACCACTCTATATTCACCAAATGCAATATAAGGACACTATTTCACTTCAAGTTTTGGACTCATTTATGCCTAAAAGGCATTGTAACTCTCTGAGCATCCTCAGTAAAAATTTATTTGAGTCTTAAGTCACCCAACCTTAATTTTCTTGACCTACCCATCATTCATATGTCAAAAATGTGATCCTCTAAGGCCTAAACTATAAGTGGGATAGCATTTAAGCTTGCATAGATTTCATAATCTCATACCATAGAAAAACATTATACAAGACACAATTTTTTTGGATAAGTTAAGGTAATAATCTCCTCTAAGAAATATTCTTGCTCTACACCTTTGTGAATGGGAAGAAATAGTCATAACCATGTAGGTGACCTGAGAGCTCCATTCAAGTCCCTTTCAAAGACTCAGTCCATTTATATTACCTTGAGAAACTGATCACAACATGAAAATCCAAACTTCATCAAAACTCAGACCTTTGTAACCTTCTTACTCATGTTGTCTCCATTTAAACTTGACTGTAGTAAAAGGTCCATTATTTGGAACCTATCTCTCTTCTCAATGGAAGTATAGGGAAACCTTAAATGTGTTATGGCTTAGAGATGGTGGATACCTCTTGAATATTTCAAAGTATAACTTAGACTCCTCTCAAATCATTAACATTTAATTTTTGAAGTATACATAGTCAAAATGCATATTACCTTCATATGACAATGAGAGACTAGGTCCATCAGGTTATGAAGATGATCTACATGATCAACTAAGGTTTATAAGACCCATTAAATTGAGGATTGATGGAAAACAAATTTTTAAACCCTAATCTAACCCACTTATAGAGATATGAACTCTATAATTATGGAAAACATGTTCTACAAACCACTAAGTGGTCACTA
This sequence comes from Torreya grandis, assembly GCA_037957365.1. Lineage (NCBI taxonomy): Eukaryota > Viridiplantae > Streptophyta > Pinopsida > Cupressales > Taxaceae > Torreya > Torreya grandis. The sequence goes on from JARHVA010001948.1 coordinate 1,963,079, forward strand.
CTAGCATAATGATATATTTTTTCCAATATATTTATCTTCACACTTTAAAAACATGTTATAAACATCATGAAGAGGATAAAAATATCCTAAAAAACACAAACAACTCTTGGAATCATCATACAACTACAAACAAATAAGAAAACTAGAGGTCATGGGGATGAAAAAGCAAAATTGAGTCATCAGCATTCTTAAGGATGATTCATGAAGCATAATACATCAAACTAGGAACTATCAACATGAAAAGGAAGTTAATGAATTCTATATCACCTGGCAAATGCATTCAAATCAACTCATGTGTTATTTTTATCAATATTGGACCTATTGACTGTATGACCTTATCTAGGAGAATGATGAAGCAGATGAACCATATTTTGCCAGATTTAAACTTGTCATGACTTATTAAGCATGGAAATGGACTAAGGGAACCTAAAGGTACACTCTTGAGCCTTCCTACATGTCAAGTGTACATTTTAGGCCATATAACTACCTTTAACTACCTAAAACTACTATTATTTACTCTTTTAGACATTGAACCTACATTATCTCAATTACAAAACTAACTTCTGACACTCAAGTAACATCTTGGACATTATAAAACACTTTGACATTGTCCTTTCAAGGAATATACAGGCAAGTTCACTAGACAGACCAAAAAGGTGACATAATGGAATGTTAAGACAATGACATAAATAACTAAGGTGTAAAACATATTAAATGACCTTAAACATGACCATGTGACTATTATATGACCTAGAAATAACCTATAGTAAGTTTTACTATATAGGGGTTGACCTAATTTAACCTAGGGTCAAATTTGGTCAATACGAAACATGAAAAGGGTTTGTTATGATTAATTTCATGTTTGGTGAGTGTCATTAAACATCAAAATACATTGTGTTATCATCTAAAATGTCATTTTAGTGCAATGAGTGTTACTTGAGACCACCTTATCCTTAACTTAACACTAGACCTATCATAATGCCTCTCTTGATCATTTTATAGCTTTTGTATGAGTTTAACCCATTCCTAGATATACCAAAAGTATCACCTAACACCCCTTAGGTACCCATGTCTTTTTTTCATCTAGTCCTACCACCTGGACATTATCACAGTCCTTTGGACTATATCACACTATGTTATTGACCAAAGGGCAATGTTAATGTCCCCTTGCTCTTTACTCTCCCAGTGGATAACTTTTCATTCCTCAAAGTAAACTTTGGGTCAGCTTAAATCTATTTCACATCTTGACAAACACCATAATGGTAAATATAGATCACTTTCATTCATTTATCACTTAGATGGAAATTAGATTCAAATACTCATAAACAAACTTAGAAACAATTATGCAAATGAAGGTCATTTATCCCTATTCTTACCTACTTCTATTACACCCATATATAGTATCCCAAATCTTAAATTACTCAAATTTATAGTCTCAATTCACACTCAAAGCACTTATATTAGCATTCACTTATACTTGCACTAACACTTATATTGGGAGAACTACATCAATATTGATCCCTTTTCAAGGTATTGGTATGTAGGCAATGTTAATCACATCGGGTATTGAGGTTACATCCAACCTAACCTGCTAATGACACTCTTTTTTCTACTTGTGTTCCTCAAATACCCTAAAAACATAGAGGCATATATTTTTGCATTAAAATTAGTCAAAATAGGGAATAGACAATGAACCAAAATTCAATCACATAGGTGTAGACTTATAAAAATTAGGTGAAGGTCTACTCAGAAGCTCACTATCCTTGATGCTAAAAAGACACTAGTGTGGCATAGAGGACACTAGCACTTGGTGATACTATCTAGAGGACCTTGATATTATCTAATAGGGGTTATAACTCCTAATTTTTATTCATGACACATTGCATGATTCTTGTACCAGTTTTTAGACTATCACTTGTATGTCTTAGTCAATTTACAACTAGGTACATATCTTATAATTCATTACTATTTATAGAATAATCATATTAATTAATTATTATACAAATTTGAGATTGTTGATATTTTTATATTGATTACTTAATTTACTATTCCAACACTTTAACAACCTAGGGTTTTACATTCCATAATTCCCTTAAAATTTAAATCATTTGGTGAACCTGACTTACTTTGATCATATTCCTTAAAACCCTAGTTCACCATTAGAGTTTCCTTTCTTATTTCTAGAATTTTATAAATTTTTATTTTTTATCCTTTTCATCAAGATTATCATGATGGAAGCCATTTTCTAATTTTTTCTATAAATTTTGGTGGTTTGTCTTACATGATTATTACCTAACATTTGTATAATGATGCACATGTATGATACTCCTCTCATGAATCACATTAGAACTTAGTTTATTTCACACCTTGGTACACCCCCTCTTGAGATCCCCTTCTATGGAGATCATTATTGCATGGATAATTTTTAGTTACCTTAAATTACTACTCAATGGTAGAAAACTTAGAGTACTCCTTTTATTCCTCCTCCACTTAGACTAGTTGACTACCTTCTCTCACATCCCACCTCTACTCCTCGCCCTCATAAAATAATAGATCATGTAGTTTGAGTTATTACTAGATGAAATCAGATACATCCTCAACCTATATAGGAAAAACATAATGTCATAATCCCTCCTCATCCCCAGCATAATAAAATAGGACCTACAGATCAGCACATAACATATGTTATTATGGATCAGTTAAGAAATACACCAGCTAAGATTTCTATATTAGAATTACTTCAAAAGGCAACCATCTTCAAAGATATTATTTTTCAAACACTCAATCATACATCTTGGCCTCATGATATAGATTTAATTTATTTTTGATCTATCATGAACACTATAAAGGACATTGAGGATGTTATTTCTTTTGGTAATGAGCATTTTCCCTCACAAATAGTTATCGATCAAAATCTACCATTATTCATTTAGGCACAAATCAAAACCATCACTATTAAATGATTTAAATTGATAATGGTTCAAGTATTAACATATACAACCTCACATTTATACATACTATAAGGGTAAATATAGCATTCATTCAGAAAACATATAAGAACATTCAAGGTTTTGTTGACATTCCTCAATATGCATCGTTTTCTATTACATTGGATATCATAGTTGGGCCAAAAACCCTATCCAAATAGTTTTAGGTGATGCCTAATCATTTTCATTATAATTTATTACTCGAGAGACCTTGGATACATTTCATGGAGGTTGTACCCTCTACCTTGCATAGATGTCTCAAGTTTTTACATGATGGATATTTATACACTTGTCTACTTGATAACTAACCATTCATATATTATAGAGTAATTGAGCCTATTATCTCAATTATATATTCATATGGGACACCTTGTGTTATCATAGAGTCCCCACCTCATATCATTCCCATAGAATAGATGCATACATATGAGATCAGGTAATCTGACACCATTATTCCTACTCCAATTTTAGATCATCCTACAGTACCATTATCTTTACCCATTATGAAGAATAATCCTCCTAAAACACCATTATATTCATCCATGATGGAGAATAATCCTCTTAGATCATCATTATATTCACCCATGATGGGGAATGATATTCCTACAACACAATTATCTGTAGCCATAGTAGTTGATGAAATTCACATAGAAAAGTTACTATTAATTATTAACTCAGAGGAAGTATACATCAAAAACTTAGATATAAATTTTGAGACCATCACATAGGATAACATATCACCCATGAATATTTATGATTATTTATGTGGATTGAGCTTCACACCAGTAGGCCCTGGAGAGTAAAAAGATGATTCTAGGGCACTCATACCTTTACCTACATAGACATCACCACCAATTCACAAATATATATACAAGCCCAGAAACTCACTTGTAGTTAGAGGTTGATTCTTATATACACTCATTACATAAGGTTACACCTATGGATATTGATCCCATTAACTAGATTCAGGCAAGCAATACACAACATAGACCACACTAGATTTTAAATATATTACTTCATAGAGGATTGATGGCACTACCCATAGTTTGCCATAGTTATATTAGTAGATTATCATATCAATACAATAGACCCTTTTATCATTTTCATAGGATTACCAAACATGATACAAATACATGATCAATATTACAATAGAAATTGAATAAATTCAAGGCTTAGGGCATTATCTAGACTACATAACCCCCACCTCTGCCACTATAGGCACCATGACAAACTCTTCATTGATACAAACATTCATAGAATGATCCCTTGACTATTTAGGATGTCATCAAGGACAAATACATCCCTCATGTTGTTATAGATGAGGATTCTAATCCCAATACTTATACATTGGCATTCTTACAGCACATAAGACATTAGGAGACTAAGATATAACATGTTATACATTGTTAAGACTCCTTAGGACACATCACACTCTTAGTTGCATATATCCCTAAGGTGGTCAACACACTACTCTTCATCATGAGCACAAGCACTCATATATAGGTTACTGTTGACCATTTTTTGGTCTAATAGGCCACAAATCAGTCCCCTTCTTCCTCTACTATTTTAGGCCAATTCATTTTTGATTTTGCACAAGTCCAAGAATTTTCTATGGACTTTGTAGGTCTACTTCTATATAATCTACAAGGCTTGATTTTATATAGACTCTATAGGTCTATTTCTATGGACTCTACAGGGCTTGGGTTTCTACGAACTTAGCAATGAGATTTTCTATGAACTCTACAGGTGTAATCTTTTGGCAGATGAAGAACCAGTTTAGAGAAGTGTAAGGTTTAACAAAGCTTCTTCAGACTCTTGTCTGAATAAATTCATAAGGAAAGAGAGCTAAAATGGTTTAAAGACACTTTTCCTTAAGGTTAGAAGAGTGGTTCAATGACGTAATCTTTCCAAGAGTTATCACCTTTGAACTGTTGAACCATTGAACCGGTTCAACGCCTTGGTTCAATACCTTGGTTTAATCAGCAAGTTCATCGCTCATGTTCAACGGCAGAGTTCAATGCTTTGGTTTAAAGCTCAAGTTCATCGGCCTTAGTTCATCACTTGGTTTAATCACTTGGTTCAATCGACATCTTCATTGCTTTGGTTCAATGCCTTGGTTCAACACCTTGGTTCATCATGGAAGGTTCAAAGGGGCTTGGTTTTAATCAACAAAGTTCAACAAATGGCATGAAGCATTAAACCATTGAACCTTTTTGGGTTTAATCATTTGGTTCAAGTGGTAGGTTTGAAGGCTCAGTTCAATGAATGAGTGGCACGTAGTGTTAAGCCGTTGAACCATTCAATCGTTGAACCATTTTTGGTTTAATCAGTCAGTTTAATGGCTTGGTTCGAGGGAGCATCTTAAAACCAAAAGATGAGTGCCCTTGCGAAGGGTAATTATGGGTTCAAAAGCCCTTACAAAGGGTAGGGAGCACTTCAAAGGTAGCTAAGGGATTTCAAGAAAAGTGCAAAAAGTCTTAAGGCATTGAATCCTTCAAAAATTTTGTCCAAAAGAATTCCTTCAAACAAAAAGTCTAAAGGAATTCAGAAGAAGGCCGCCAACATGAAGAAAGGACCTGAGGAAGTCAAAGCAGCCAATTCTCATAGACTTTTTATCCATGGGAAAAATCCCACAAAAAAGGATGAAGAGACAAAAGGCCACCGAAGGGTAGGTGCCCTTGCAAGGGGCTCTTGGCTGACCAAATGAAGGGCATCTCTCTAGAGTCCAAGGGACACTTCCCCTTCGGGAGGGTCTGAAACAAAGGATGAGTCAAAGGAAAAGGCCTGAAGGAATTTGCCAAGGATGGTAACATCCTGGAAGCTATCAACCTTAAGAAGATAGATTAGTCATTATTTTTCAAATGATGACAGGTGCACAGACATCAAATTTAAGATGGTGAAATAGCTATTTGCTTTTAAATTACATAAGCACCAACAAGAAAAGATCCTAAGGAATGTAGTGACCTGCCAAAAGATAGCCCCAAGGGCCAAAGGAGCCAAAAGAAGATAAAGTAGGAAGAAGACAAAGAGCCTAGAGAACAAAGAAAGCAAAGTGCCAAGTGCAGGAAAGGGTAGATAGTCCAAGTGGTGAAGGCAGGCACCAATTCAAGAAGTTACTCCAGCAGGTGATATAGTGTCTGTGAATTGATCATTAGGAGGTGTAAATGGCTAATAGTGTGACCCATTTTTCTTCATTTTGCATTAATGAGAAGACAAGCTACATAATCACCTTGAAGGAGCGGTCTTACAAGCAGACAAATGGTGCGGCTCATAATTTCTCATTGGTGTTTAAGTGGCTTGTTCTTCCCAATGATCAGAGCACACATGGGTCATTTGTAAAAAAGGGTGCCAAAAGGCCTCCTTCCTTCCTCTATATATTGTAGATTTGTCATTTGTAAAAGGGATCTTTCACATTTGTAAGGCGAAGCCCTAGCAAATTTTCACTTGAAATCAATAAACACATTTTAACCTCTATTATGGTTAGATATCTCTATGTGAGTCTGAGTGTTAGTTTTGTGTTTAGTCATTGCTTCTTAATGCTTCCACAGGGTTAACACCAATGCACCTGGTGTCTATAAGGTGCCATTCCTATAGGTGATAAGGAGAGTTGTACCTAGAAGCATAGGGATAGAAAAAAGCTACTATATAGTGTGCCCTTTCCATAGCACCTATGGTGAGTCCCTATTTTATATGTATTCCATTAAATCCTTCTTGTTAAGCTTCCTACAGCTTGGTCCTTTTGCCAATTTGAAGTGTACGTATGTGTATGTCTGGATTCAAGTGTGAGTGTGAGTAGGTCAAATCATTTGGTGCATCACCCCCTTTTAGATTAGTTTCTATTTTCCTATAATCCTTCTCCCTTTTTCACCCCCCCATTATGTGTGTGTGTGTGTGTGTGTGTATTAGTACTCATTAGAACAACTTAGATGCATCGAAGGGAGCTAGCCCTTACCTAGAGACTCTCCCCTCCAACTTCGCCAGTCCCATAGGTGAGAGGGGAGTTTCCATTTTGACATGTGGAAGGCAGGAGTTCGGCCTCCTACCCTGAGTGCAATCCACTATGTCAACAATTTTTGGCACGCTCGATGGGACTCAGTTTTTTACACTCAGTAAAGTTTCAGGATTGATGTTGGTCCTGTTATAGAAAACCAATCATTTTTAACATCTGGTGACTCCACTGGTAAGAGCTTCATTTTTCTAATCAAAGATTAGTCTGACCTCCTATGCCTAAAATCACCACATGATCTACTGCCAAGGGTGTTCCTTTCAAATTCATTGATTGCGTTTGAACTCAGCAAAGAGACTGCAGTTTGAGAGGACCCATCTTTATTCAGTAAACCACTTTCCCAAACTTGATGTAAAGAACTCATACACAATAAGGTCGTAGTTACATCCTGTCATAGCTATGGCACTTCCCTTTATGACGTTTCATGGTCAGAGTCCTTTGAATCTCCAACGTTATGACCCAATTCCAAGAGTAGCCCTAAAAAGTGTGCCTTCCTTTGATGGAGAGGGGCCCATTATAGTCATCGAACACATCAAAAATATTGCTAACCTCTACAATATTCACAATGTCACTAAGGAAAATATTGCAATCAGATTGCTAGCATTGTCTCTCAAGGGCAAAGCTCTTGACTGGTATGGGACTTTGACTATAAATTCAATCAATTCCTAGAATGAATTGGGCACTCACTTGATAGACCATTTTGGGGAAAAGAGTGATCACCTCTCTCTTGCCGAGTATCTGACTACCATGAAAAGAGCCCCACATGAATACATGCAGGATTTCAACACTCAATTTTAAAAGACATGGGATAGAATCCCCATTCTGGTAAAACTTACTCCTAGCTATGCTTTTCTGTATTACTTAAGAGCATTGAATAGTAATATCACTGTTATGATATAATCCATGGGAGGACATGTGTTGTCTACCACCTATGACATAGCCATAGCAGCTAAAAATTTTGTAGTGTAGGCTGGGAAGGTAGCTCCTAAACCCCATATGCCACTTTTCCTTGAAATTTTGCCTCCAATCCAGACCACTGCTCCCACCTTAGCACTTTTGCCTAGCATAGAAAATCCAGTTGCTACTCCATCCAATGAACTTCATGAAGTTAAGAGTCTATTGCAAAGTATGTCAAATGAACTTGTGGCTCTTAAAAGGTAGCAAGCTCAAAGCAACCAACCAAACCAAGGACACCATAGTATGGTCAAGCTCCTAGACCCCCTTTCCAAAATTAAAATCAAGGATAGGGTCAACTTACTCAAACCAGACCCTTTCAAGGCTACAACCCAAGCACCCCTTCATCATCTAAGGTCATGGTGCCCATTTAAAACAATCTAGTGTAGGAATAGCCAAGTTGTTCAACCATGGGATATGGTCAACAGCAGGCTATTTATATAAATGAAATGATGAGTTATTACCCAAATGTATAAAATAATTAGGCAACCACCCATTCCCAAGTCTTTGAGGCTCTAATGCAACCCAGCACAAGTAGCAGTCAGGCCCAGCCTAATTCTACCCTCATGAATCATCTGGAATGAGAATTCTATTCAGTCAATTATGTGGGTGCTATAGATAATCAAGCTGACTATGGTATAGCCAACACAAGATTCAAAAGGAGAGCAATGGAAGAAACTTAGGCTACTATCCAAATGTCGAAAACACCTTCTTCATCACATGTAAATCAAAAAGTCCCAAGTTTTAGACCATCAATTATACCTTCAGCTCCTCAACCTATACCTCAGGCTATAAATAATTCCAAAGAAATTTTGAAGGAAGGCAACCCTTGAGTCAACATGGTTGACCAGATGAATAAGCTACACATGAACATCTCCTTGTGGGATTCGCTATCAATACCAGGGCAAAAGGACATGTTGCAAAAGGAATTGCATGAGCTAAATGAATAAGTTGTCCCAGCAAAAGTTGATAATGTTTTGATGATGAATGGACATCCTTCCACCTCAGGCTAGGCCCATAAAGAAGAAAAGTTTCCTCCCTTTTATGTGTCCTTGGTCATAGGATATTTCTTGGTGCATAATTGCATCATTGATAATGGAGCAAGCACCTCAGTGATGCCCAAATGCATAGCTGACAAGCTAGGCTTGAAATATGAAGAAATGACCAAGGGAGTCTTGCAGCTAGATGGAACTCCAGTAAAGACAATTGGGGTGGTAAGAGGTTTGAGCTTATTGCTGCATGCTTGCCTAACTTTCTTAGTTCCTCATGACATGGTAGTGGCAGATGTCCCTCCTTACTTTGCCATCTGCTTATCTAGGGATTTTACATCAAAGATAGGTAGCTACTTAGTAGCAAATTGGTCTTATTTGGTTTTTAAAACCAAGTATGGGACTAAAGTCAAGATTTAATCCAAACCACTCCACAAAGATCATCTAGAACCTTACTCACTCAAGGAAGCAAATTTCAGCTATGCCATCATTAACTAGGAAGAGTTCTAAGTAGACCAATCTCCATCTCAGCCCTTGAAGGAGTTGCATACCTGCTCTTAGATGAATGGGGAAGTGATAACTTTGAGCATGATCCTTACAAATTCATAGAGGAGGTGGGCCTCAAAATTTATTGCATGCATGAAGAAGGTACTTTTGTACCAAATCTGTTGAAAGCCAACCAAGAAAGCTCAAGTTTATGGCAGTTTTTCTTCGATGGTTCAAAAAGTAAGTTGGGAGCTGGTGGTGGAGCGGTGCTAGTTTCTCCTTCAAAAGAGAGGTATTTTTTGGCTTTTCAGTTCCAATTTTCTTTCACATGTAATATTGTAGAATATGAATCCCTCATCCATAGTTTGGAGTGGGCAAGGAAAAGAGGAATCAAAGAGCTATAGGTGTTTGGTGATAGTGAGTTGATTGTCAACCAGGTAAGAGGCAAAAATTTGATGAATAATTCTCTACTGGAGTCCTACAAACATAGGGTATGGGACTTAGTGGAAAATTTCTTTGATTTCAATATTACCTCCATTCCTAGAGAATGGAACAAGCAAGTAGATAGGCTGGTAGCAGTTGGTGCCCAATTTGATATTCCTCAAGAAATAGGCCAAGACCATAGCTCACGTCACTTAAAGGTAGTGATCCAGCCCTCTGTACCTGACAATATCACCAACTGGTAGGTTTTCAATAGTGATCAGCAAATAACACTCTTCCTTCAGGAAGAAGCAAAATTTGTTGCAAAAAACTAGGTAAAGTTATAGTAACAATATGGTAGCCAAATTGTTCAGCTGAAGAACAATAAGTTCCCCAAAGGTTTGGTCACTCTAGAGAGTATATTCAATGGAGATGACCAATTGAGAAGTGACAAGGTGTGCATTGCAACAAATGAGGAGCACCATGAGAAGGTAGAAATATTCAAAGATAAGCTGCTTACACTTGGGAAAGTGTGCACGAACCATGAAAGGTAGGCCTTCATCCTTTTGTGCCAAGAATTTGTTGATATCTTCACTTGGGAGTATAGTGATTTGAAGGGTTTTGACCCAAGCTTGGCCTAGCATACCATTGAGTTAGAAGAAGGTGCCAAGCCAATCAAGCAAAAGTAGAGGCTTGTCAACCCAATGATTAAACCTCTCATGTAGAAGGAACTCACCAAGTTGATTGAGTCCAAGATAATATTTCTAATCAAACACTCTTCTTGGCTGGCCAATCTTATTCCTGTTTAGAAAAAGAATGGGGAGATCAGACTATGCATTGATTTCAGAGACCTTAATAGAGTCTCTTTGAAAGACCATTATCCTCTCCCAAGCATGGAGTAGATCCTTCAAATGGTGATAGGCAGCGAGCATTTCTCCCTCCTAGATGGGTATTCAGGATACAACTAGATTTTGCTGCAAGACTGTGACCAGCACAAGACAGCCTTCACAACCAAGTGGGGAACATTTGCTTACAAGAAAATTCCTTTTGGACTGTCTAATGCAGGTGCCACCTTTTAATGAGCTATGGACATGGCCTTTCAAGGCCTGATAAATAAGACTATGCTGGTATATCTTGATGATGTGACAGTTTTCTCCAAGGAAACGAGCCAACACATGAAACACCTAAGGCAAATCTTTGAGAGGTGTAGAGAGTTTGGTATCTCTCTCAATCCTAAGAAATGCATGTTCACTATCCATGATGGGAAGATCCTTAGTCACATTATTTCTTTAGAGGGTTTGGCTATTGATCTAGAGAGAGTTCGCTCCATCCTGGAGTTGTCCTTACCTAAGCACAAGAAAGGCCTGCAAAGCTTCTTCGATAAGATAAATTTCATACAGAGATTCATCTCAAAATTTTTGGAGATGGTCAAGCCATTGACCTCTATGCTAAGGAAGGGTGAGGAGTTCACATGGATAGCATGAAGAAAGGGCATTTTTAAGGAAATCAAGCAGGCCATAACCCAAGCTCCCACTTTGATCAGCCATGACTTCACCAAAGATTTCAACCTCTACACATTTGGCAATGAAGAGGTAATCTCTGCCATGCTTACCCAAGCAAGTGATGATAACCTTGAACAACCAATTGCATTTTTTAGCCAAGGCCTAGAAGGTTTTGAAGTCAGATACACATATGTGGAAAAGCAAGTCTTGGCAATCATACAAAGTCTAAAGAAATTCAAACACATGATATCCAATAGCAAAATCCACCTCATGGTTCCACATCTTGGCTTCAAAGATTTCTTGGTCAACTGAGACCTAAATGAGAAGAGAGAAGGGTAGATCACTAAGGTGATGGAATATGATATAGATATCAAGATCACCAAAATAGTAAGAGGGAGAGGCCTATGTGAACACCTCACTGTAGACTTTAAGCAGCAAAAGGAGGACAATCTGCTAATCCTTGATGTAACTACAGTAGAAGAACTAGTTGTCATGAAGGAATGGACATTAGATGTGAGGCATTTCCTTCTCACTGGTGAGTGCTCGCACTCACTTGATAGGACCAAGAGAAGGTATTTTAGACTCTAGTGTCTCCCTTATGCCCTGATTGATGGAGTGTTGTTCAGAAGGGATCTCTCAGGAGTCTTTTTAAGATGCTTGGACTTAAGTCAAGCTAACAAGGTGCTATCTGAGTTCCATGATGGACCAGTCAGTGGTCATTTTGCTCTTAGAGCTATTGTAGTAAGAATAATGAGAGCTGGCTATTTCTAGCCTACTTTTTTCAGGGACACCCATGCCTAGGTACGAAAGTGCTAGAAGTGCATGCTTTTTGATGGGAAGCAATGGTTGGCTGCCATGCCTTTATAACCTATTCAGGTGGATCATCCATTCATGTAATGGGGCCTGGAATTCATAGGGATGATTAATCCTCCCTCTAGTGCTGGACACAAGTGGGTCCTGACCACCATAGATTATTTCATAAGATGGGTAGAGGCTATTGCTCTGAAGGAGGCAAATGAAAGTGCGGTCTTGGATTTTTATGAGGACCTGGTGGCAAGGTTTGGGGTTTTAGCAACCATAATCTTAGATAATGCATTAGCTTTTCTAGGAACCAAAACAAGTGAATGGGTGTTAAGATATGGTATATATCTCAGCACTTCATCTAATTACTACCCACAAGGGAATGGATTGGCTAAGTCTACAAATAAAAACCTTATCAATATCATCAAGCGAACCATGGAGGAAAATCAAAGGACTTGGCATGCCAAGTTGAAAATAGCCCTGTGGGCAGATAGGGTCACCCCAAAGAGGGCAATTAGCAACTCACCATACATGCTCATCTATAGAAGGGAAGCTAGGCTCCCCATTTCACTTGAGTTGCTAGCCTTGGACCTTGCTCGCTAGCTAAAATTAGAAGAAGGAAATAGCATGGAGGTTAGGCTATGTGAGCTGATGGAACTCCAAGAGACAAGGGACCAGGCTATGGCTTCTATGACCAACTGCCAATAGCAAACAAAGAGACACTTCAATAAGAAATCTTCATCAAAAGTTTTCTCTAAAGGAGACATTATTTTAAAATTAGATGAAGATCGAGTTAAGCCTGGAAAGCACATGAAGTTCAATGCCCTATGGAGTGGCCCATACGTAATCACTCAATGCAAGCAGCATAATAAATTCTAACTCTCTAGGTTAGATGGTGAAGAACTGTATATCCTAGTTAATGAGATACATCTTAAGTACTATCACTGAGTCCCTTTTCATCATGTATATATTTCCCTTACTTTTCTCCTATTGTCCATAAGTGTTTTCTGCACGTGTTAGTAGTTTTCTTAGCTTTGTGTGTGTTTTCATTTTCCTTTTGAGGTAAATCTTCGTGATTGGTTCTAGAATTTATCAGAGCTTTATTTTATCTTTGAGTTATAATTTGACCCCATGCCCAATGGATTTTGAGGCAACTTGCTTCTAAGCATAGCATGCATGCTTCTCCAGGGAGTCAACAATTTGTTGACCATTTTTTGTTCTAACAGGCCAAAAATTGGTCCCCTTCTTCCTCTGCTATTTTAGGCCAATTAATTTTTGATTTTTCACAAGTCTAAGAATTTTCTACGGACTCTACAGGTCTATTTCTATGGACTCTATAGGGCTTGATTTTCTACAGACTCTGCAGGGCTTAGGTTTCTACGAACTCAACAGTGAGATTTTCTACAAACTCTATAGGTGTAATATTTTGGCAGATGAAGAACCAGTTCAGAGAAGTGTAAGGTTTTACAAAGCTTCTTCAAACTCTTATATAAATAATTTCATAAGTAAAGAGAGCTAAAATGGTTCAAAGACACTTTTCCTTAAGGTTGGAAGAGTGGTTCAACGACGTAATCTTTTTGAGAGTTAGCACCTTTGAACTGTTAAACCATTGAACCGATTTAATGCCTTGGTTCAATCAACAAGTTCATCACTCAAGTTTAATGGCAGATTTTAATGCTTTGGTTCAAAGCTCAAGTTCATCAGCCTTGGTTCATCACTTCGATTCAATGCCTTGGTTCAACACCTTGGTTCATTGCAGAAGGTTCAAATGGGCTTGGTTTTAATCAACAAAGTTCAACAAATAGAACAAAGCATTGAACCATTAAACCATTAAATCATTAAACCTTTCTAGGTTCAAGTGGTAGGTTCAAAGGCTTGGTTCAATGAATGAGTGGCACGCAGTGTTGAACTGTTGAACTGTTAAACCGTTGAACCATTTTTGGTTCAATTAGTTGGTTCAATGGCTTGGTTCAAGGGAGCATCCTAAAACCAAAAGATGAGTGCCCTTGTAGAGGGTAGTTCAGGGTTTAAAATCCCTTACGAAGGGTAGGGAGCACTTTGAGGCAGCCAAAGGATTTTAGGAAATGCATAGAAAGTCTTAAGGCATTGAATCCTTTGAACTTTTTGTTTGAAGTAATTCCTTCAAACAAAAGTCTAAAGGAATTCAGATGAAGACCGCCAGCATGAAGAAAGGACCCAAGGAAGTCAAAGCGGCCAATTCTCATGGACTTTTTGTCCATGGGAAAAAGCCTACAGAAAAGGCCGAAGAGACAAAAGGCCACCAAAGGGCAGGTGCCCTTGTGGGGGGCTCTCGACTAGCCAAATGAAGGGCATCTCTCTAGAGCTGAAGGGACACTTTCCCTTTAGGAGGGTCTAAAATAAAGGATGAGTCAAAGGAAAAGGCCCAAAGGAATTCACCAAGGATGGTGATGTCCCAAAAGCTATCAACTTTAAGAAGATAGATTATTCATTGTTTTTCAAATGATGACAAGTGCGCAAACATCAAATTTAAGATGTTGAAATAGTTATTTGCTTTTAAATTACCTAAGCACCAAGCAGAAAAGAGCCCAAAGAACATAGTGACCCGCTAGAAGATAGCCCTGAGGGCCAAAATAGCTAAAAGAAGACAAAGAAGGAAAAAGACAAAGAGCCTAGAGAACAAAGAAAGAAAAGTGCCAAGTGTAGGAATAGGCAGATAGTCCAAGTGGTGAAGGGAGGCACCAATTCAAGAAGGTACTCCAACAAGTGATACAGTGTCTATGAATTGATCATTAGGAGGCATAAATAGCTAATGGTGTGACCCATTTTTCTTCATTTTGCATTAATGAGCAGACAAGTCGCGTAATTGCCTTGAAGGAGTGGTCTTACAAGTAGACAAATGGCATGGCTCATAATTTCTCATTGATGTTTAAGTGGCTTGCTCTTCCCAATGATTAGAGTGCACATGGTTCATTTTTAAAAAAGGATGCCAAAAGGCCTCCTCCCTTCCTCTATATATTGTAGACTTGTCATTTGGAAAAGGGATCTTTCACATTTGTAAGGCGAAGCCCTGGCAAATTTTCACCTAAAATCAATAAACGCATTTTTACCTCTAGTTTGGTTAGATATCTCTATGTGTGTTTGAGTGTTAGTTTTGTGTTTAGTCATTGCTTCTTAATGCTTCCATAGGGTTAACACCAATGCACCTAGTGTCTATAAGGTGCCATTCCTGTAGGTGACAAGGAGAACTATACTTAGAAGCATAAGGACAGAAAGAAGCTACTATACAGTGTGCCCTTTCCATAGCACCTATGGTG
Source organism: Torreya grandis (assembly GCA_037957365.1). NCBI lineage: Eukaryota > Viridiplantae > Streptophyta > Pinopsida > Cupressales > Taxaceae > Torreya > Torreya grandis. The sequence goes on from JARHVA010001948.1 coordinate 1,978,520, forward strand.
AGTCCCTATTTTCTATGTATTCCATTAAAGCCTCCATGTTAAGCTTCCTACAGCCTGGTCCTTTTGCCAGCTTAAAGTGTACATATGTGTTTGTCTGGCTTCATGTGTGAGTGTGAGTAGGTCGAATCATTTGGTGCATCACCCCCTTTTAAAGTAGTTTCTATTTTCCTGTAATCCTTCTTCCTTTTTCACCCCCCCCATTATGTGTGTGTGTGTGTGTGTGTGTGTGTGTGTGTGTGTGTGTGTGTGTGTGTGTGTGTGTGTGTGTGTGTGTGTGTGTGTGTGTGTGTGTGTATTAGAACTCATTGGAACAACTCAGATGCATCAAAGGGAGCTAGCCTTTACCTAGAGACTCTCCCCTCTAGATTCACCAGTCCCACAAGTGAGACAGGAGTTTCCATTTTGACATGTGGAAGGTAGTATCTTGGCCTCCTACCCTAGGTGCAATCCACTATGTCAACAATTACACTTATCAATACATGGTTATAGGCAATGGATGCCATAGTTAATCAAATAGATAGATTATTGACTTTAAATTATGAGGGATACATAGTTTTCATTCTAAATGATGGCTCATATGAGAATCATAGATTTCATATAGATAACCTATAGTGTAATTTGGTTTACCCTAGGGATACACAAGAGGATTATTACATAGTAAGGAAGCATGTTATTCAGATGCATAGAATCTGGACTAATGTCAAGGATAAATCTATACTTGTATTGACACCATGATATGATGATCATGATGATGATGATTTATTTGAGTTTGGTCAGATTTAACATTTGACATTGGATGACCTCCCACTAAATTTTCCATTTGAATATCCGCATATTATGGATGTGTTCTTAGGTCTATAAAGGCACTACATTTCATTTGTGTATAAACTCATCTACTTACAACATTACTTGTATCTATTTTCATTCTCATGTTTCTTATACATAAATTATACTCAAAAAACACAAAAAATAATATAATATTTTCAAAATTACAAAAACATTCAATTTAATTAAAAAATATAAATTTTAGATTGTATGCATTTACATGTTCACATTCTTTCTATTTGTTAGGTTCTACATATGTTGTCTATGCTAGTTTAGTTAGTTGTATCATATATGCATGCTTCACTTATCCATTTCAAGTGTTCATAGATTATTACAAGACTCAAGTCATCTACATAGATCTAAATTTATTATTATCTACCCATTTATGGCACATACATAGATACACATATTCAACATTGATACATTTTCCCATTAGGGGCATCATACTACACAAATTCTGGTTTGCCAGGTTATATCATTCCACACTACATAGATTTTTTGCTAATTAATACTACTATAGACTCATCTTATGTACATATTTTCTCTTATATAGATTTGTAACACATACTTATGCATACTTTCATTTCTATATTTACTAATTTAGATTTGATTATATCTATTTCCTTATACATTTATTCAAGGACATTTGAAAATATCATTATTTTATGGCTCTAACTTACTTCCTTCATTGTATGTATGCTTTAGACATTTCCCAAGTCCTTGTATGTGCTTATTGATTGTGTGTGTGGACATTTAAACATGTCTTATCATGTGTCTCTATCCACTTCCTTAATTTTATGTAGTCTTTGGATATGTGCCCATGTATTTGTGTGTACTTCTTGATTGTGTATTTAAACATTTAAACATTTCCTTCCATGTGGATCTAAGATAACCTTTCTTTATATTTATGTATATGGATGTTTAAAAATGTCCTTACATGTATTTCTTTCTTAAACTTAATGACATGTGACCATGTCCCTTGTATTATGGCCCCTTAGCCTACTTTGTGTGTTTCATGTGTTTGTATGTATGCTTTCATGTAATCACCATGGACATGACACTTATCTCTTACTTGTTACATTCACATCTAGTGTGATTCCATGAGGTACCTTATGCATCTCCCTTTCCTCCTTGGGTGCCTTGATGGAAATCATGCCCCATCCCCTAGGTAGCTACTCATATTATATCTATATTATTACTTATATGCATACATACATTGTTATATCTGTAGACACTTAAAATTGGCCATATCTAGACTTTGATTAGACTTCAAATTTATTCCTACCAATCATTACAAACTAAGCATAAGAATCACTAAATGTCCCAAATTCACTTGTGCATCATTCATCCAAGCTCAAAATTATGTTGAGAAATCCTTAATTTTGGTATCCTATCATATGTAGCAATAACCTCTCACAGATTCATCCCTAATCATCTTGTAGCATCACAATAGTCAATTTGGCATATGGGCCTATTAAGTAGGGCATTTAAAGACTTAAATAAAATCTTAGAAATGATAAAAGGCTAATAAAAATTAATTAACAAACTAAACCAAATTAAATGCCTAGTTGAATTATCTATTTGAAATTAATGAATATCTAAAAAAGGAAATTCAAAAATTCAAAATATCTTAACCTCTCATCATTGACTTTATGAGTTGTCAAGCTCTCTCAAAATATCCTACAATATCTAATTTTGAGATCCATGCCTAGTAATTAAAAATCATAATTACTTGACAACTATTAACTTTACTAGAGTTAGATTTGACTCACCTAGGTTAAGTTTGAATCCATTCCAAGCCTTAACTAAACCCTAACTCACCTTGGGTGAGAGTGAGTTTTAAAATCTATAAATACAAGGCCATACCAATTGAATTCTAAGCTCTCATAATCCAAAATTATAATGTTAATTTTGATAGAGATAAGCTTTTTACTAGTGTTATAATGCCAAAATCTTGAGCCAAAGCAATCACAAGCCACATCAAATCCATGGTGCCAAGGAGAGAAGGAGACAACAAGATTCATTTGATAAAAACTTCTTGATACACAAGTTGAGCAAGCCACTCAACAAATAATTTGGAGCTCCCAAGGAAGGTAAAAGGATTTTTGTCTTTAATGTTTTAGTTATGCTTTCATCTAGCTTTTTTAAATTAAGCTCTCCTTAAATTCTAGGCTAGGAGTATAAGTGTTAGTATGTTTTTATTTGAGTTTTAATACTTGAAATAACATTATAATAACTTCACTTCTTGGATTATTGATCACAATATCTATCTTTAAAATGTTGTGAATTTTAGATCTAATATACGATGTACATTACCAACCTATGCTCAGACTATTTTACATTTTGATGTCATGTACACACCTTATATCGGTTTATCACATAGATATCATATCTTTCACTCTAACACACATGATGCATAGTTTTTATTTTGTGGACATTTATTGTATAGGTTCAACAAATCCCCTTAAAAAGGGGGGAATTAATAGGGGTTTGTCATAGATATCAGGCCATCTTAGTCCACTAAAAACATAGTTTGTAGTATGTAGACATATATTACAGATCCTAAACTTATGAAAACATAGTGAAAAATAATCACATATAGATTAGTTTTAGTTTTGCATAGAAATAACACATTTTGTTATAGCACAACATAGAAGACACTAGCACAGTGCACTATTGACTAGGGGGTATGCTACTATCTAGTCACCTCAGAAATAAAAAAAATTAAATTATCAAAAAGGTAAAAAAGTTATAGTTTAGATTTACATAGTCTCAATCATAGATTATCAACCAAATTCATTATATACTTAGTTTTCACATAAGTTTTTCTCTGATTAGGGTAATCATGTACAACATAACCATTCCCATTTTAGTTTTAGATATATAGATAGATTATTATGATTCAGTCTAGAATCCATATACATAGATATAAGATTTGGAAACATGTGCATGGCAAATTCTTCCCATATGTTCACTTTGACACTGGTACTCTCAGATGGAATGGCAGCTCCATGTCATTCTCCATTTTATCAATCTAGACACCATTTACATTATTTTTGAACCAGGTTGACACCAAATTGATGTCATATTCCATCTGAGGTAGTTAGCATTTTTTAGTGGCCCCTAAGCTACATTTTAGAGTTACTAAATGGCCCCTGAGCCATTTTACATTTCAAATTTTTTGAGTGGCCCTAGAGCCATCCTACATAGTTTTAGTTACATCATGTAGTTTATGTTTTAGATGCATATACTACATATGGATAGGCAATGATGGAGTCATAGCCTATTTGAGTTATTGAGCCACCTACATAAGATGGTTGGATAACTAATTAATCCAATCCAAGTTATTCACAGATTATGATCCACTAAGCAAGAGTGGGAAATTATGGATTCAAAGACACATTGAGTTATTGAGCCACCCATTTATGAGGATTGAGCAAGCCATCATCTTAGCACCAAGTTATTCACCATTTGATCACTAGTTACACACATTAGACATCAACAAATTTTAACATTGGTTCACATACCCAATGTTGTGTATTCATTCTTTTCATCTTTCTTTCATCTCTTTATTCATTTTTGTCTTTAGTTTTGGTATTTCTTAAGTAAGGACTGATTTACTTATGTTTCATTTATAACACACACAATAGAACACACTTCATAGACTCAGACCTAGATTCATATGCTTCACCTCTTAGGTAAGTCTAGGTGCATTTATGTTCCTTTATCCTAGTCATTTAACTTTGTTTCATTTCTATAATAAATATGGGGGAATGTAGTCATATAAAATGTCATTTTAGTGCAATGAGTGTCACTTGAGACCACCTTACAATGAGTGTCACTTGAGACCACCTTGTCCTTAGCTTAGCCTAGACCTATCTTAGGGCCTCTCTTAATCATTTTTCAACTTTTGTATGACCCCAACCTATTCCCAAATATATAAAAAGTATCACTAAGCCCCCCTAGGCACCCAAGTCTTTTTTTTCACCTATTCCTACCACCTAGACATTAGCATGATCCATTAGACTATAACACACTAAATTATTAACCAAATGGTAGCACTAATTGTATCCTTGCTCTTTGCTCTCCAAATGGATATATTTTTATTCCTCAAATAAAATTTAGGTTCAGCCTAACCTATTTCACATCTTGAAAATCACCATAATGCTATATGTAGAACACTTTCATTCATTTATCCCTTAGATGAAAATCAGCTGTAAATACTCATAAACAAACTCAGAAATAGTTATATAAGTCAAGGTCATTGATCCCTATTATACCCTACTTATATATACACCCATCTATAGTGGCCCAAAACTTATATTACTCATATTTCAAGCCTCAAGTCACATTCAAAGCACTCAAACTAGTACTTATACTAGCATTCACTTGCACTTGTACCAGTACCCAGATTAGGAGAATTACATTGGGCTTGATCCCCTTTCAAGGTATTGGTATATAGGTAAAGATAAATACATGGGGTGTTAATGTCACATCTAGCCTACCCTAATAATTCCACTTTTTTTCTACTTGTGCTCCTCAAATACCTTAAAAAGCATGGAGGCCTAGTGTTTCTTATTTAAATCAGTCAAAATAGGGAACAAATAGTGAACTAGCATTCATTCACTTAAGCACAGACATATCAAAATTAGGTGAAGGTCCACTAGAATCTCACTATCCCTACTACCAAAAGGACATTAGTATAACATAGATGACACTAGTGTGGTGTGATATTAGCTAGAGGATTATGTTATTATCCAAGAGGGTTTTATGACTCTTGATTATTGTTCATGACACCTTACATGTTTCTTGTATTGGTTTTTATACTATCACTTGTCTATCTCAATTAATTTCTAGCTAAGTACATCCCTTGTAATTTACTATTATTTATATAATAATCAAATAAATCAATTATTATACAATTCATAGGATATTAGTATTGTTATATTTATTCCCTAATTTATTCGAGCACTTTAACAACCTAGGGTTTTACATTCCATAATTCCCTTAAAATTTAAATCACATTACCTACAAAATCAAGAATCAACTACTAAAAATGAACTTATAGATTCAAGTTTACTCCACACATGAAAATTCTTTAAAATATTAAATAAAGTGCAAATGTGAAAATAGCATGAACCAACATCATGCCCCATTCAATTAGTTCCAATTTTAATCTATCATAATGTGCATGAATGAACATTATGCCCAATTAAATATGAAATAGTGTATATATGTGCATGAACCAACATCATGTCTAACTAAATTTGTCTTGTAAAATGGAGTACATATGCTTTGTACATGCCCACAAATGTATTTAAATATGTGTTAATCTAAAATATATCACTCATGGAGTTTAATACAAAGTGTATGTGCCCTAAAAATGCCCCCAAAATATATTTAAAAACTACAAATAATTATCTAAATCTAATTTATGAATCAAATTTGAACTCTAAAATCTATATATTATACATAAATCTACTCATGAAAGCTTTAGTCTCTATGACAAAGCACACTAATCTACCCCTATTTTGATGTGAGGGATGGATCTTGAAAGTCATTCATCTCAAAAGAAAATTGAATTGTATCATGTCATGTATAAATATGATGTCATGTAAAACATGTCAACATGTGGAGAATATGACATCATAGTAATGTCATAACCCCAAAAACCAATTCATAAATTTTTTGGCTTTATAGGGTTATGATAATCAAGTTCCAAAAATCAATAATGTACATGAGTACATTTTCCAACATCTTTATGAACCCAAGTACATGATTTATCTCACCTACTTATCATAGCCATTGAAATGGAACTCATTAGGAATCACTAGGTCAAGTGGTTAATTACATTTTCAAAATTAGATTTATCAGTTAACTACCTTGTAAATAATTGAGTTTCAATAGAGAATAATTCTAGGAATTCTTAAAATAATAAGATTTCATTTCAATAAAAATTATAATGATTCAACAACATAAAATCAATTATAAGGTTTCTCATGACATAGAGTATAGTCAAGGGATTCAAAACTTATTAGGGTGGTCTTTAATTTATTTTAGAAAGAAATAGTTCCAATAATTAACTTGCATAGAACCTTGAAACAATTCTCATGAGATACTCATGTTAAATTTTCTCTAAAGGGATTGTAAACATACAGTCTTAATATTAAAATCTACTTTGAGATTCATTTAAAAAGAATATGGCAGAGTACCATGTTTAACAACATGTGAACAATAGGGTTAGTTCATGTTAATCAACCATGACCTTTCAATCCTTCATATATCATTAGACTTTATTTTCCTAAATTAAGGATAGATCTATACATAATAACATTCCTCTTTAAAACTAATGATAACACATTAGATATTGTTTAGAAGTTACTCATTCATGGAAGACAAAGAGGAAAGTTTGCCATCATCATTAATGCTTGCAAAGCAAAGTATTACCACAGAGTATAAGGACTATAGTCCACTCTTTCATGACAACCCCATTTTAAGCATTCCAAGAATAAGATGGTAACATAACAACCATAATAGACTATTAATGCAAATATAATTTTAGAACATTTAATGTCTAAGTTGTGTTATTATAGACCCATAGTAAATTTAAGGTAATTAAATAATAATGAGTTATTATATATTAACACATGTTATAAATATCATGTAAATAAATAATAAAACATAAATTTTGTATTACTTATTGAGATTTAAAATGTTCTTAGGATGGATGGATCTATTGGTTACAATGGTCACCTCCCTTCAATTTTAATTATAAACATATTTTTACCCCTATAGTTTACATACTCGACACATTCTTGATACACATGAGAAAATTGATGTGTTTGATATTTGTGTGTGGCAAATATTCTACAAAGGCTTTGTGAAGAATGGTTAAGAAGAAGTGAGATTAAAGAAGGCTATGTATTGGGTTGAAATTTTATCAAGTAAATGAATAATCACATTGTGGGATTTTTACATCTTGGAGGTTTTCCCACTTTAACTCATTATGTACATTGGTCTGGTTATTATGTTGTGTTTTATTGATTATTATACATCATATATCTCTTGTGTATGTATATTATATGTATTATTTTATAGTATCAGAGCTTTGAATGTGTATATTTGATTAAAAATCATTTTTTCATTTGTCATATATTAAATTCAAAGTATATTCAAATTATTTTCCAACCCTAATATGGTCATGGTATGGCCATAGGAGGGAGAAATGTTTTTTAGATATCTAAGGATGCTTGTCCTTCAAAATTGAAGCATCTTTAATCTCAATTAAAGCATTGCAAACCTATGTTGAGAAAAAAGTAACCATTTTTCAATAAAAAATCAATTGTGATGACATAATTAACTATTGTATGGTGTTCCATTCATAGAAAAGTTTTTAAAAATATCTACAAAGCTTTGACTACTAGTTTATAGTGTTTGAAATTTGTTTTCTCAATCAAATTATATGATAAAACCACTGTCAACCCCTCTAAAACATCAAAGGATTGATTTGATGTTTCCAATCTCTATGAGGTACCATAGAATGGCACAGGTCCACTTAAAAGTCATTTTTTTGAATCAAAAATTCTATTTTGAACTTAGTTCTAGCATTTGTAGGGTAAATCAAGAGGTTTCCAAAATTTACAAAGTTGATTAGCTACCTATATAAGCATATGTTCAAACTCAAAACTTCCTTGGGGTGCCCTAATAGTGTACGACAATATACAAGTATGTATTTTGCTTCATATAGTTTTAAATTTATTTAAAAAATAATTTATTTATTAAATCTATCTTTTCCATAAGTGGCCCCCACTTGAGATTACATGTTGGTTCACCAAAAATATTAAAAAATAAAAATTGAGTTTTTACATGAATGCTTAATTTAATTTCATTTTTAAATAAAATAAAAATCAATCTATAAAAGGTTTCATTATAATTTTGTGCATAAAATCTTCAAGTAATTATTAGGAGAGTTGGTTGTATTCTTTTTGGTAAAAACCTGTAAAGAAGAAGTCTGGTGTTCAAAACCCACTAGATATTTCCTTTTTTTTAGTTAAGTCAAATTATTTTTTGATAAAATTAATTAATTTTTAATTCTATTTTTTGGTTTATGTAACAACTTTCTCACATGCAAAAACCCTAGACCTATTGACTTTGTTTCGACATTTGACCTAGTGAGTGTTTTATCAAGCATAGTCATGTGACTAGTCAATTTCTAGGTTTTGACATGTTTCAGAAACATTAGAGTAGTCCATTTTTTATTTTTAAGACTCATTTAGTTATTTTTCACATTTTTTATTATAGTATTTAGATAGTTATTTTATTTATGACACTTGTGACACATAAATTAGTGTATTTTACTTTAATTTTTTCCATTATTTAAATTATATTTGAATAGCTATTACTTTTTTACATTTGTAATTTGCTTTACTATCAAATAAATTTAAAATTATCATTAAAAAGGGCTCAATTTTAAGCATTATCTTACATTATATAATCATTCTTAAAGGAAACCAATGGTTTCGCCTAACTTTGTATTAGATAAATTTCAAATGCTTAATGGATAAAAATATAATATATATAAAATTCACATAAAAATTGAATTTATGACCTAAAATAGATGAAACATTATCATTATGATTTAAAAATCCCCATCAAGATGGCATGAAACACTTGAGCTTTCAAATGTGTTTCAAAAAAAATCATAAGAAGCCATGTCAATTATCTTATAGAATGTTAAAAATGAATTGCTACTCCATATCAGAAATTAAGAGTCTCCTAGTGATACTTGAAAACTTCTTGAGTTTATGCATGAGGGCACTCATCTCTCTAATATTATTAAGTTGATTCTCAAATTTTCAACTACACCTATTAAAGGTGATGAAAAGGTTATTAATTTTTTTGCTAAAATTAATAATATTAAATCTTAGTTAGATGGATACAACTATAATATAATTCAAGATCAATTGTTATATTTCATTATTTAGCTTAATATTCATAAAAAAATTCATAATTTTATTTCAATTCTAAATTCAAAGTACCAAACAGAGTAAGATATCCCTAACCTCACTACCCTATTAGCTCTTATGAATTAATAAGAACAAGTGATGTCAAATTTTGATTCTAAAGAAAATGTCAGTTGGAAACTTCTCACTCTCAACCCTATTTTTGAGAACAATAGGAATTAGAAATCTAACCTTATTTCTACCAATGGTAAAATTAGGAACAAGAGATCTGAAAATAAGAATCATATATCTAAGTTTAATGGGAATTGTAATATATGTGGTAAGTTTGGTCATAGAAGGGAAACTTGTTATAAAAAATAAATTTATAGTTAATAATAAATCTTATAAAAATAACAAAGGAAATAAATATAATCAAAACCATCAAAAGAATCAAAACCCTAATCAGAATAGTAATTAAGATCAGAATTATAATGTTATTATTTTATATGTTGCATTATTTGTTTCTAATGAGAGTGAATATATTTTAGATAAAATTACATCATACCATATGACTTGATTATCTAGAATTTTACTAGAAATATTTTTGAACAAATCTATTTATTAAATAATTCATTTTTAGAAGCAACTAAGCAAGAAAAGACTATATTTTAAAATGTTGTTATCAATGATGTTTTCTATGTAACTAAGCTTAAGAATAATTTTTCATCTTTTTCTCAATATTCAAATGATATCTTCATTGTAACTTTTTAAAGATAACTAGTCCATTAGAAATCAATGTGGCTCCTTGATTGTTGAAGGTGTTCAACATAATGGTTTATATATTTTCTTTTCTTCTTTTACATGTTGTATTTCATCGCATATTACGAATGAATCTAAATTATGGCATTAAAAATTATAACATGTTAATTTTATAATTTTACATGATATGTCTTCTCATAATCTTGTTTTTTATCATCCTTCTATATCTTCCCATCATGAAACTTTTGAAAGTTACTTACGTGATAAGTAGCATACTAATTCTTTTCATAAGAATCATGATGCAAATTTCTCTCATACTTTAGATTTAATTCATAGTGATCTAGTAGGACATCTTTAATTTGTATCTCTTAATATATCTTTGTATGTTTTTACTTTTATATATGATTATATTAGAATGACCTCATCATATTTCATTAAAAATAAATTTAAAGTGTTGTCTAAATTCAAATAATTTAAAGTTGTTGATGAAAATGATTCTAATTTTTATATTCAGAGATTAATATTTGATAATGGTGGTGAATACATTCGTAAAGAGTTTTATTCTTTTTTTATTAATTGTGGTATTTAAAGGAAACTAAAAATTCGCTATTCCCCTTAGTAAGATGGTATTGTTGAAAGGAAAATTTGCACCATTATAGAACTGGTTAGAACAATATTGCATTTTGTAAATATTTCTAATTTATTATGGGTTTAAGCCATGAATAATGATGTGCATATTCTAAATAAAGTCCTTAATAAATTTTTGCATTTTTCTACCTCTTTCGAAATGTGGCCTAAAAATAAACCCAGTGTGGTTCATCTTAGGATATTTGGTATCCCTTCTTCCATATTTTTTCCTAAAGATAAAATAAATAAGATTTATCTTACTTATTATTTCATTTTCATAGGTTATGGAGGTAAGACTAAAGGATTAATATTTTATGATCCATATAAATGATATATCATTGAGAATAAAAATGTTCTTATTCTCTAAAAATCTTTTTGTGAGCCCTTTGTGGAACCTCCTCGATGTTATTCTTTTGATGAACCTAGATCTATTATTTCTCCTTATGAAGAAATAAATTCCCTAGAGGAAGTTTATCCATATTTGGATAAATTAGAGTCTAATAAACCCCCTAAGTTTTATGTTCAATCTAAAATAGTTAAATCAACAGAATCCCTAATCCAATCTTCTAATATTGATAATCTTAATAAATTAACTATAATTTAACATTGTTATCATGTTTTAATGACTATGTATGAATGTAAACCTCAATATTTTAAGGAATCCAATCAATATGATAGTTGGAAAGTTGTTATGCAAGCTGAGTATAATGCTTTAATTAAAAATAAGACTTGAGATCTTGTCCCACTTCTCCCTAAAAGGTATATTGTTGGTTGTAGGTGGATTTATAAAATCAAATATAATTCAATTAGTAAAATTGACAAGTTTAAATCAATATTATCTTATCATATGTTTACTCAAAAACCTATGATTGACTATGTTTAAACTGTATTCTTATAGCAAAAATGAGTATGGTAAGATTAATTATTACTCTTGTAGTCTAAAATGGCTAGATTATTCACCAAATAGATGTTAATAATGCATTTCTAAATGGTGATTTAGAAGAAAAAATTTATATGACTTGGCCTAAATGTTTCACTGACCCTAACAGAGAAATTTTTTTAAGTTAAATAAATCTCTATATAGTTTAAAATAATCTCCTCAAGCTTCGTATTCTAAAATTACTTCTTTCTATAAAGAATTAGGTTTCTTTAACTACTACTCTGATAATGATCTCTTTGTTAAAATTAAAAATGGTCATTTAATAGTAATTATATTATATATTGATCATATTTTGATTACTAGTGATCTAATTAATTTAGTTCATAAATATAAGGATAAACTAAGTCAAATATTTGAAATGACTAATTTAGGCATTCTACATCATTTTTTAAGAATGACTATATTTCAGGATAAATATTCTTTTATTGTATCACAATCTTAGTATGCACATAATATTCTTATTAAGTTTAATATACTTGATTATAAATATACATCTACTCCTATTGAATTTAGTGTTAAACTTGATCCATAACTTGCATGTGAAAAATTTAACCATACTTTGTATAGATAGCTTATTGGTAACTTGATTTATCTAACCATTATTAGGCGAGATATTTCATATGTTATAAATGTTGCTTCTAGATTAATGTAGGATTCATTTTTAGATCATTCAAAATTAGATAAATGTATATTTTGTTATATTAAATGAACTAATAATTTTGGTTTTTCTTTATTCTTTCATTGATAATGTTAAATTATATGGTTATTTTTATGTTAACCATGTTGGTGATATTATAGATTGTAAATCTACTTATAGACATGTGTTTAAGTTTGGTGGAGGTGTTATCACTTGGAGCAACAAAAATCAACTTAATATTTCTATTTATTCTATATAATTAGAGCATATAAATGTTATGAAAGTTTTTAAGTAAGCCATGTGGCTATGAATCATATTTGTTTAGTGGTGAATATTCATTAATTCATGAATATTCTATTTTTTAAAATCTAGATTTGGTTGTTTTTTAGACTAGGAAAGAGCACTAGGCCACCAAAAATATCAAGTTATAAATATAACTTAGAGGTTGAATCACCTACCATTAACAACTAATTCCACAATTTTGACTATAAATCACCATGCCATCAAAATAAATTTTACATTATTTTTCCAACATATATTATACATTGCATATCTCATATATTCCATAGATGATCGAGATCAAAAATTCAACCCAAACTTGAATGACCACATGGACTTGAGAATGACCACATGCTCTAGGGAGTAATAGGAAACACTAGATAATGACCAAGGGACCAAGATGGTAGTGAGGCACCAAAATTAATATTTTAAGAGTCGAGGGTAATATAAAAATCTCTAGAAGTTTGTAACTAGATATGAGAATGTTCAGTAAATTCATATCCATCTCATACTAGGGCATGTAAATAAGCCATCTTAAACAACATCTATTGATCTAGTCACTGTAAGATTTCTCATCTTTTAAAATCCTTAATATTTTTGGGCAAATAAGATTTTCCTAAATAAATTTATGAATGGGGGTAGAAGATATGGGATTGGAATCCATTTATGAGATTGAGAATAGAGGACAAGATTTAGTGTAGAGGATGATATCAAGGTTTTAACTAATAATACAAGATAAATGATCAAATATAAGGTGAAAGTGATATATATAGGCATTTCTCATATATTTTGAGCACTATCCAAAAGAGCTAGACACAGGTAAGATAGACTAGACGTCATCCACATGCTCTTGATGATGTCTAGACAATATGGATGGTGACCAGATAGCCTAGACATCATTCATGGGTTTTATATGATGTATACAAAGTTTGGATGATGTCCATAAGGCCTAGATACCATCCACAAGCTCTAGATGGCATCCATGGGCTCTAAACACCACCCAAGAGTTAAGACAATGTTTATAAAGTCTAGATGGTGTCCACATGACCTAGACATTATCCATAAGCCTACACATCATACACATGATCTAGATGTCATCCACATGATTTGGACACTATCCATAAAGTTTAGATGTCATACACAGAGTCTAATTGGCATCTATAGAGTCTAAAGAGCATACATAGACTATAAACAATGGCCACAAGCTTTAGACAATGTCCATAGGCTCTACATGCCATCTATCTAATATATGCATCATAAAAAACTATATATGTTGTTTGTAGACTATAGATGCCATCTATAAGCTTTATACATCATCCATAGGCTCTAAACAACATCCATAGACTCTAGACACCATTCACAAATTTTAAATGTTGCCCACATAATCTAGACATTGTCCACAGGTTTTGTCTACTCTCTAGAGACCTTGGATGTCATCCATGGAATATGGATGCTATCTAGAGTGTGATGCATAGTATTCACCTTCTTGACAAAAATACTTTACCTTCAATTTTCATCTATTTTGAAACTAACTTTTCAATATTCACAAAAAAATTACATAGGGATTTTTCCTAGGGACCCTTAAAAAAACTTTGTTGTAAATTTTGTTGGGAGAAATTTATTTGTATGTTTCTCACAATATCATCCTTCATTGTGATAACCAAAATTATATATCTCTAGATAAAAATATAGTACAACACCAATAAACTAAACATATTGAAGTTCATGTGAATTTTATCTGAGAGAAAGTCCTCAATGGTGATATTGATCTATAGTTATATCCAATAGATGAAAAAGTAATAGATATATTCACAAAACCACTTGGTGATACCAAGTTATGTTATTTTTTTGCAATGTTGGGCCTCTTGAAATTGCCACTAAGGAGGAATGTGCATGACAACGCCACTTCCTAATGACCATATATTACTTCTTATTCTCTATACTTATTCTCATTGTAAATTATTTTAAACTTCATGTGGAAGTTATGTGTTTTTTAGTAAACTTCATGTGGAATTTTTACTTTTGTACTAAAAACATAAAATCATACTTTGTAATGGAGATATTTCAAATATGCTTAGTAATTATTCATGAGAAATTGTGAGATGTAGTCTCATGATCATGCTAGCCTAAAATTACTTTCAAGTAGTTTTTAGATTATAATTTCTTTTGTTTCAAAAGGTGATGTTTATCATGATGAAGGTTTTTAAATATTTCAAATTTGTACACAGTATAATTCCTTTATTACGATGACTATGACTTTTATCCCCACTTAGCATTAAGAGGGATTGTTAGAACATTTAATGTTGAAGTGATGCTAATATAGAACCTTGGTAAATTTTAGATAATTAAATAATAATGATTTATTATTTATTAATATGAGTTAAAAAAGTTGTGTAAATAAATAATAAAACATAAATTATTTATTATTTGTTGGTTATTTAAGATGTTCTTGGAATGGATGGACTTATTGTTTATAATGGTCACCTCCCTTCACTTTTCACTATAAATAGGGTTTTATCCCTATTATTTACATACTCAACACATTCTTGATACACTTGATAAACTTTATGTGTTTAATATTTACATGTGACAAATATTATACAAAGGCTTTGTGAAGACTGGTTGAGAATAAGTGAGATTGAAAAGGCTATGTATTGGGTTAAAAGTTTCTCAAGTAAATGAATAATCACTTTGTGGGTTTTTTACCTCTTGGAGGTTTTCCCATGTTACCTCATTAAGTACATTGAACTAGTTATTATGTTTTGCTTTACTAACTATTATACATCCTAGATCTCCTATGTATGTACATTCTATGTAATTTTTCACATAAAATTACAAGTTCTCATTAGAATATTTCATGTAATCTGACCTTAAGGTCATGTTTGTCCACTTGGAGGTTAATAGTAACTTTTATTTAAATCTAAGTTTATGACTTAAAGCATAAAACTAAGATAAGCACAGTTTAGGTTTAACACTAGGATAAATAATGAGATAAGTGTTATACAACACATTATACTATAATATCATTGCAATTAAAAAGTTTGACATTGATAAAAAATATGCTCCTTAATTCTACATATAGTAACATTTATTTAATCATTATTTACATCATTTTTTTATGATGACATAATGAGATTAGTGATACATAATGAGGTATGTCTCAAAGAAATCACATCCATTTTAACTGAAGTTCAACACCTATAGGTGTATGTCTAAGGGTCATCTATGAAATAAACATATAAGATTACCATAAACAAGATTTGAGTTTAAAATAAATATTAAATACTATAAAGAGAGTTAAATACATTAACATTAAATTATGTAAGTACCTATAAATCACCTCTTAATCTCTTAGCCTGGAATAAGGTATGCATCATTTTAGGATAGTCCATTACTCAAGTAAATCCTAGATTGTTATTAAAATGCATTCATAGGTATCACATCCCAATTTATCTCTAAGTTGAATAACCTATTTGATCTATGGATTATCATGGTTGTTAGTTGATTAATTAATGTTTGATTAAGATTTATGTCATATGTTGAATATAGTACAGTTATATGTTGCTTAATTTACATGATTTATTTTCTATGAGATAGCTATACTTTTTACATTATGATCATGTTTATTAATTACAAATCATAATTTTATGGATAAATTATGTTTTCGGCTAACTACCTTCATTGTTGTGAGGTGGATGTAGGAAAAATCCATCCCTCAAAGTGTGATGGAGGGAGAGAATCATCAGAGAGGGTGGTTTAGATGGATACTTTGGGGGATGGCAAAGAGCGAATTCATAAACATTTTTACATACCACAGTAGGATTTTATGTTGTGTGATTGATTGTTTGATTTAGATAGTTATAATATGTTTTTTTGGTATGAATGCCTATTGTGATATTTTTTATTATTATATCATTTTATGTGATTATGTGATTTCACTAATCTAATTACTAATGATGTTAGTAGTTAGTTGATTTGATAAATCTATACCTAACTAGTTTAATGTAATTTACTAAGGTGTAGTACATAGTTAAAAAAAATTATCAATGCTTGTTTGGATTCCTTGTTAAAAATAATAGATGTATGTTGTTAATTAATTGAGTTAGCTTGTTATTGACTATTTACATTTAAAATATTACTATTATCAGTTTTAATAGTAATATAAACTTGTAAATGACTTAATGAATTATAATCTATTTATTTAGTATTAACGTAATTCAAGGTGTTATAAAATATTATCATTGTGAAACTATAAATGTCATTATGTCATCAGATTGTTTGCTAAACCTATGGTTATTGTTTAAACTTAGAGGGTTAGCTAAAATTTTAAGGTTGAATGCATAGTGTTTTTTCTTGGATGACATTGTAATAATTAACAATAGCCTTTTAAACTCATATATGCTTTAACCATGCTATATATTCATTACATTAGTCGATGTTACATGGAAAGATAGTGATGGTTGAAATTTAATGGAATTATATATTGGGTATTATGACTTGTCATTAGTTGGTTTATGTAGACTAAGTGAAGTCGATGCTAAGTTTTGTTTTAATCAAAAGGCATGAATATTTTATAATGAATATATAATGATTATTTTATTTGAATAATTAAAAGTTTTGAGATTATTAAGGTTTATTATCATTCATTGACTCTGGGTTAACCATCATTTTTGAAAAAACTATGATGAGGTTTAGATGTTTGTTGCATGGTATTGGACTGTAGCTTAATGGGGGTTCTATTGAGCTATTTAACATGTATATTTTTAGTCAATTTGGTCTATCATTAATGGAGGAGTAAGTGGTGGCGAGTAAGATGATGGAGAAGAATAAAAGAAAGGAGAAGAAATCTATGAGGCATGACATATAAGGAATAGTAGATAGGAATAGAAGGATTGTTATAGGATTCTCCTTGTTGATGGGTGCAAGGTTGTCTAAGTTAGTTCTAGACTCACTACAACCAAGCACAAACATGGGGTTATCTTTCTTCACTAAACATTTATCACTCAGTTATGTTGGCATCAATTCACATAAAGCAAAAGCCTTATGCACTCACTAAAATCATAGCTAAGAAGGGGTCAGGGCCTACATTGGGCTAGTTGTGCCATGACATGAGATATCAAGTAAAGGACTATGTTATTTCAAATAAGGCTTAAGTGAATCCCTTGGTGTAAGTCTTTCATAAACTAGGTTTGGTGGACTATATGTGAAATCTCAGTTGGGGAACTAGTTGTAGCATCATTCAGATGCAAGCCTTGAATAAACTAAGCCTAGCATCATACAAGCACTAGATGGGTCAAAGGACTACTTTAGATCAAGTTTTCATACTTATGCTATTGCTTTTTAGCAAGAATAGGGACATTTGGTGTAGGCTCTCTTTACACTTAAACTATTTTATAAGATCTATTGATGTCATCATTTAACATAGAGATTCCATTAATGACCTAGACTAGAAGCTCACTTAAACACAACATACATATATTAAAACTATAACATTATAATTAGTGAATTCATTGTAAATTTAAATGGTAGTATCAAAGATGCATAATCCAGATCAAGCACAATTTGATGCAAAATTCATCCTCATTAATGAAAGTTCAAATTAATAGAGTTCATGATATATACAAATAGAGCATATACTTTTATAAAACTACTGAACTACCCAGAGGCTCATAGGCGAGCTTTGGTGTATAAAAATAGAGACTTTAAGGCATCCAAGATATTCATAGTTATATTGATGACCATTGCACTATATAAAACCAATTCTCCAGAGCTTCATTACATTCAATTCACATTTTTTTTCTCACTAGTTTGAGCTCATTTTATAGCCTATAGTAACATCTCATGCTAGGGTGGAATGCACACATGAAGTACCTTGATGGAGCCTTTATTAATCATTATACTAGTTCCATCACCTTACATCCTTTGCAATAAATTCACCATATCTCATCCAACCTTGAAGATGCCCTAGGAATCTTGGAAATGGTTAGCCACCTACCAACTAGCATAAGGTAAGTGTTGATTCCTCTAGTTGGTACCAAGATGTCAAAATAGCAATCATTCAAAATGATCACCTTGTGTTGAAGTGTCTATCATGTTGGCATGGATCCCATACTTAATGAAATAGGGGCCCAACATTAACCCATACAAAATTTCTAGTCTATCCTCTAATTAGTCTATCAAAGTCTTCGATGTGCAAAACTTGGGTGCACTTTCCTTAATCTTGGAACTAAAGATT
This sequence comes from Torreya grandis, assembly GCA_037957365.1. NCBI lineage: Eukaryota > Viridiplantae > Streptophyta > Pinopsida > Cupressales > Taxaceae > Torreya > Torreya grandis. Next base: position 1,997,764 of record JARHVA010001948.1, read on the forward strand.
TCAATCCCCTGATAGAGAGATTGATTTATTCAATGGTGCTATCTATTTCCAAGGAGGAAGTACTAAGAACAAGCACATTTATCTTTTCTAGCTCTTTTATAAAGTCTTTTATATTTGCCTTAACTTTTATCACTTCTCCATCTAGGATTGCTCCTTGATCACATAAATTAGTATATAAGGCATAAAAGAGTGATTCCGAGTTTCATTCTTAGTCTTTTATCTGAGTACTAAATGCATTAACCTTCCCCATTATCTGCATGTTCTTCAACCTGCATACAGAGTATACCTATGCCATCATCTTATCCTTTTCCTCCTTTGCCTACTTGAGGCACTCATCTATGACTGATGCTTGGTTATAAAATCCCAAGAAGATGGCATTGGTTGAATCTCAACCCTCTTGAAGTTTCATGAAGATGTCCTCCACCTCTTTAAGCTTAGCAATAAGGTCTTCTTATAGCACGGTATAGGGATCTTCTTCTTATTATTCTTACATTGGCTCTAATTTCATCATTGGGAGCATCTGTTATACTAGCACATAGATAATATCAACCTTGAAGAGGTTAGATGTATTGATGTTGACCAAGAGGGAAGGTTTGGCCATTTCTATGCACTTGCATAACTACTACAACATGAATTTCATGGCTTGTGCTTCATCTTTAGCATCTTTATAGAGTTTCTTCCATTTATTTTCCTTACCATCAATGATGATATTTTTCCACACAAATTTTATGGCCATCCAGATAATTGTATTCCCAGACTGAACTAGGTTCATGGTGCCAGGGTTGATGATGAGGGAGTCATGCCCTTTTCTAGTTCTTTTGTGTCTAATATATCCTTTCAAGGCACCTCAAAGTGAGGTTCATCCATGTATCTATCAAACACAAATTCAATTTTTTTGTGTGTCCTAGAAATGGTGTTTTTAGGAAGCATGAAGTTAAACATATAAAAATATGCATCCATCAACCATTTTTGCACCTTCTCTCAAATGCTCAACTCTATGCCTTCTTCCTTAATGATGCCCAGCTCTATTTTCTCTTCCTCCTCCTCACTGGTGCCACTACTTTATTTGATGCTTTCCTCTTAGGACTCAACTTCTTATTCCATAAGGGGTCATTCTTTGAACTTTTCCCCTTTTTCCACTTCCTCTTCCTAAGGTTTCTCAATGCTCACCTCTAGGTGTATTCCCTCGATGCTAGCTTCACCTTGTTCTTATTTCTATTGGGGTTTCTTTTTAGTCTCTTTTTTATTTTCCAAGGCACCAGTATCTCCTTCCTTTACTTCAAGCACCCCTTCACTACTTGGGCATGCCTTTTGTATAGCTTCATCTACTTTCCTAGTGTGGGCACTAAGAACCTTCTTGATTTTCCCAATAGCTAGTCCCGCACTTGCAGGAACCTTCATCTTCTTCTCTCTCTTGGCCTTCTCTTTTTTGGCCTTTTCTTCCTTGGCCTCAACCTTCTCAATATCTATCTAACTTAGGTCCATTTCCTTTCAAGCCTTCCTCTTCTTCTCTAGTGCCAGCACCAACTCAATCTCTTCCTCCTTATAGCCCATCTTCTTCCATAACCTTGTCTTATCCTCTTCTATTTATGGAGGTTATATGGAGGGTTCTCTAAATTAAGATCTTTTTTGACTCTCTACTTTTTTAAGTGTGGTAGTTGTGCCACCTTAGAGGGCCTTCTGAACATCCTTGGTGCTAGGGTCCTTTTCCACTTCTTCTTTTTTCACAATGTAGGTCTTAGTTCTTTCTTATTCCTATATCTCTTCCTCCCTTTTGCACAAATGGGCCTCTTCCTCTTCCATTTATATCAGAGTTATTATAAGGAGCAAATGGTTCCCTCATATGACTTCTTTTTTTGCTTATTTCTAGAAGTAGTATTTGGAATGAAGGTTACATACTTCTTTGGAGATGGAGGTGTTGCTTGTTCACTAGAGGTGACCCTTACCCTGATGTACTCCTTAATTTATTCAAGTATCTCTCCCTTCTTCTTTTGGGGAGATTTATGCTACATTTTTGTCATTGGTTTCCCTTTTTAGCCAATCAATAGTAGGCAATCATCATATTTTCTAGGGTCAGTTCCCTTCTTTCATTGGCTTCATCTTGTAAAAAATATTAAAGATACGCTTGATTATAATTACCCTCCAGAGGGGATGGAGGTCCACTTGATCAAAGTCATCCTCCTCATCCTTTTTGGATTTTTCTCCTGGACACACATACTAGCACCTCAACCTTATCCTTTCTTGTCCCATGACCTTCACTAGGATCTCCAACTATTTTGTATTGGGAATTCTCCTTAACACCTTGTAGAAATTTTTTGTGGAAAATACATAAGGTAGCTTCAAACAACTAGAGAGGTTTATATCTATGAGTGTCAAGTTTACTACATAAAAGTGATACATGATGACAAAGGTCATTATGCCTAACATGTGTTGGGGGAACTCTTTTGAGATTCACCATTAAATATTAAATGCCTCTATGTATTGGTTGCACCACCCCAGTACTCTTGTCTTATACTTTCTAGAGAAGCTAGGTGGGTAGGTGAATCCTTGATACTTTAGCACCAGGGAATCCTTATGTGGTGGGAATACCCAAAGTTTGTCTTCATTACCATCAATTATGTTGATCCCATCCACCATAATCAATATTAGCATGGACCCCCATTGAAAGGTCTTATACACCATGTGGCATTCTAATGCATTATTCACCATCTCCTTTAGAATAAAATTTATGATATTACACTTTACCCCTTATGCCATGTGGTGGGTGATGCATAAGTACATCTTGCTCATGTCATCCCACTATCTACCAAGGCATATCATAGAGCTCATGAAGTGCACCACTACCCTCATGTTGGGATATTCTATGTCTTTGATTGAGAATGCAAACCTTGCCTTATAGTAGCCTAAGAGTTTTATAACCCTCTCTACTTCTACATCATCTTCCATCATCTAGTGGATGTTAGCTCTTGCACTTGAGAGTCCTGTAATCCTAATGATGAGGTGCATCAAGATCTACATATGCCTCCCTACAAAATAAAATTGATCACCATGGATGCATGAAAGGAAGAATTATACCAATTCTTATGACTTTCCAAAATTTGATATTTCACATAGCTAGATCATGTTGATGGTCACTAGCCTATCTTGGATAGAGACATCAAATAGCACTACACCCACCTTAATCTTCTCTCCTATGTCAACCACCCAATCCTGGTTGAGATTTTGTGCATTTCTCAATATGTGGTGGTTGTATTCCTTCAACCTGCATGTATGTGTAAATGATACCCAAGTCTCCCCCATTATGACCTCAAGGGGAACTACATTTCTCTTTCCACCAGCTACACCTTTTTACTTACAATAGTTGTTTCTTCTATCATCCATGCCTTCTTGGTGTCCTTTGGTGTTTGAGATGTACTTAAACTTAGTAATTTCTTTCTCATTCTAAGTTGACTACTAGTGAAGTGTGATCAATCGATCTTCCCAAATCCCTTAATATTTCTTTGTGCTTCTTCATAGTCATGGGGTCTATGACTACAACTTTAGCTCTTGAGCTTCATTCATCATTAATGGTAGCCTTAGTGTCTTCCATAATTCCTACTACTTGGTTCACTTTTAATTTTCTCTCCACATGACTTTTAACCAATATCAAATGGAATGCAATTTCTTTTTCTTTTCAATCATTATCATTTGGTGCCTATGGGTGCTCAAGTTTTCACTTGGTAGCATTTTTTAGTTTCAGCTCTGGTTTGGCTCTAGTTTTATGTTTAAATTTGCATAAGGTTTGTAACTTACTATAGTTGAACATTCACTCCTTTATACTTTAATTTTAGATAACTTATTAATTATAGGTGAGTAATGGCATAGTGGTGCATGTATTTCTTAAAATCCACTAAACCCATGAAATCCATGAAAATCCACCACCACATTTACATTTATTATGGATCTTTATGCCTCTATAATCATCACATTAACTTATCTTAATGGTGTATTTGATGAAGTGATCAAATGATCACTTCCCACCTACTATTGGGTATATTCTAACTTATCTTAATGATGTTACTCCTGTGTTTCTTTCACCTTAGCATGAACTTTTCCCTTCTTGTGGAAACCTAGGTGTAGTGATTCATATATGCATGATTCAACCTCCTTAGTTCTATCTCCTCTTTGAGTTACACTTCCTTCCAATCATGCTTCCATTTATTGGTTGATTTCTATGTGATTCATCTCTTACCTTGGCCTACCCTACCCCATATATATTCCTAAGCTAGTCCTCCAAAATTTCATTCTCTAGGTTTTTTACACACCAGCATCTTGTGTGCCTCTCTTTTGTAAACTTGTCCTTATATCCTTCCAAGTTTGGTAATCTCTATGTGCCCAAAATTTAGGTATCTAACATTAGGTGCTTAGAAAGCATTCATGCTCGACTCACCTGACTGGAGTTATGTGTGTAAGAACTATAAGAGTTCTTCAACAAGCTTGAAGGTGTCATGCTTATTCACCTAACACAACCAACACAAAATATAAGGAAACATTTGGCTTATGCCAAATTTTATTTTGGTCAGCACAACACAACCAACTTATGATTGGGAAGTTCATCTTTGATGGAGAAAGCACCATCTTATTGTTTATAAGGCTTTAATTGATTGTGTTTGAAATGCCCAGGGGGCATTTCACCCATCAACATGTGCAAATAGCATGCACTAGTATGTAATATGTTATGGATGACATAAGGGCTATCCACCTAATTTATATGTTTCTCAAGTATTTGAGGTACTTGGAGTCATATAGAAAGACTAATGTTCCTTCATCTAATACCTTGATCTTGATGTGATTATCATGCCAGATTTTCTATTGTGCCTTCTCTACTTGTTAGCTTCATCTTACTTGGGCACGTGTCTCATCCAAGCACTACAAGTATTTTAGTCATGAACTCAAGGACTCTTGGTCATCTAGTCAACCAATATGTGTAATGTGTAATGAAGACACTAGAAACTCCATTGATAAAATTAGATCTATGCTAAACATAAGTTAGAATGGTATAGCCATATTCGGGTGCTTATACATCTTGTGATAGGCCCATAATACTATGGACACATGATCATCCCAATATTTATGACCAATGTCACATATCTTTGTGAGACACCTCCCCAATATTTTATTGAATATCTTAGATATGCCATTCACTTGGGGATGATAAGTTTTTGTCTTGTGGTGCACTACCATGTATTCCATTAGTAGGATGTGCATGGTTTCATTGATGAAGTGCATACCATAGTCTTTATTTAGGTTAAGAGGGTATGTATAGAAACTAATAATGTTTTCCTAGATGAACCTTGTTGTAATGGTGGTTGTATAGTCCTTAGTTGGCATTGCTTTTACCCACTTGGTGAAGTAATCTATGGCTGCCAAAATGTATCTTATGTTATTACACCTTGTAGTGGGATTAATTATCCCAACAAAGTGAATGGCCCATTTTTCAAATGGTACCTAGGAAAGAATAGGAATGAGCATCATCTCATCTTCATGGTTTGGTTTTCTTGTGCATTGGTAGATGTCACATGCCTTGGTATACTCTTTCACATCCTATAATAGACTTGGCCACTACAAGCTTGATTATAGCACCTTGTATACCATTACATCCCTAAAATAATGGCCTCTAGTAATCCTTTTGTGTACCTCTTTCAATATTGAGTCCCATTTGTGATCTAAGACACATTAACATAGAACCTCATCTCGACTTAATTTGTATAGTTCCCCACCAACGAGCTAAAAATGGGTAGCATGAATTACAAGCTACTTTTTCTCCTTGGTCATCATAGTCTGGGGTGTATACTCATATGTCAAGAATGTGGTGATCTCTACCAAGTCTTTAGGGATGTACTAGAATATATAGAGTTACACGTCTAGCATATCATCCTTAATAGGCACTACCACATTTCCAGAGTTGATGTAGGACAAATGGTCTAGGCCTAAGTTCTATTTTCTAGGCTTTACTAAAACCAAGAACTAGAATTATTAAAATAGACCTATCCTTCTACAAATTCGCTTATAGACAATTGGCTTTTTTATCAGGTACTTAATCACCTCATGATTAGTAAAGAAGATGAAAGGGGTCATCAACAAATATTGCCTAAATTTTTGCAATGCATAGACCATGTCAAGCACCTCACGCTTAGTATTAGTATAGTTATATTATACCTATGTCAATTTCCTCCTTGTGAAGGAAATGGGATGATCCATTTTACCTTTGCTTGATTACACCAAAATGGCATCAATTGAAAAACTAGATACATCAACATGGATGTGGAATGGATTCATCCAATTGGGAAATTATATTATTGATGTGCTTATTAGTTTGAGCTTTAGGGTTTCAAAGGCATCTTTTTGTGTGGTGCCCCAATATAACAAGCCATCATTATACAAGAACTCTTCTAGTGGTGCCACAATATTTGCATAGTTATTGATGAATTTCCTATAGTAACTATAGTTTCCAAGAAAGGCACAAATGTCTTTATACATCGATGGGGTTTAGAGTTGAAGGATGATGGAAATATTTATTATATCAACAAGTAGACCATCCTTGTAAATGATGTGCCTAAGCAAACTGCTAAATGGTGTCACAAAGACACACTTCTTGAGGTTTAAAGAGATCTTCAAATACTTACACCTCTCAAAAATCAAGTGTAATTTATTTTAATGGTCCTTTACTATCCCATATAATTTCTAATCATCTAAGTACACATGGAGGAACTTGTGAATTAAGTCCTTAAAAATGATGATCATCACTCAGGAGAATATGGTAAGCACATTTTTTAGTCCAAATAAAATCACATTGTATGTGAAACAACCCCATTTTGTCAAAAAGGTCATTTTGGGCTTATCCTCATCCTCAGTATAGACTTGATGGTATCCTAAGAACCCATCAGTAAAAGTGTATATCTCACAGTCTATGACACCATCTAAGACTCCATCAATGAATGGAACTAGAAATGGGTCAATTATGTAGGTAGCATTCAATAACCTATAGTCAACATAAATATAGATGCACCCATCCCTCTTGATGTTAATAGCCATGGAGATAACCCATTTATATTTTTACATAGGGTAGATGTTGCCTATAGCTAGCATACCATCAATCTCTATTTTGATCTTGGTGTGAATATTGGAATTCATCCTGTAAGGTTGCTTCTTAATAGGTCTTTTATCATCAACTAAATTTATGCTCATCTTCCCAAGGGATGGATGGGTTCATTTCATATTGTGTTAATTTTGAGGTAACAAGTCTTAGAAATCCTTTAGTAGATCTAAAATGTGTGTCATCTCTACATCATACCAATAGGCACCCAATTTAGCAATCTTTGGTTCCCCTTCTAAGTTGATGTCTACCATGGTAGTTTTGAGTGGCACATGGTAGGGATCATTATTTTCCTAATGTGAATCTTTTACTTTCATACTACCCTCAATTATTTCTATGTGAAGGTGGGTAAGCTCCTCTTCCTCTAGAGTGTTATCCTCAACTTAATGCACTAACTTCCTTTTGCCTATCAAGTTTATCCAATTATGCATCTTCATGTTTCATCATCCTTATCACTCAAGTCACTATTGAGGGTTCATTCTTTAAATAATGTTAGGAGTGTCAACCCATTTTCACTAAACATGTATTTTAGGTGCTCCTCTAATATCATAGTGTCCTTAAACACTGACCTCCGAATTATTTGCAATGGTTTGATCAATTCTAGGTTTTACAAAGAAAAGGAGGTGTGAATTAACCACTCCTTAAGTGTATCCCAACTGGTTATCTCACAATTCATTTCATTAAAAATATACCATGCTCACACCCATATCTTCAAGGTTATATAGAAGGCATGCACCCATAGGTTCCTTATGGTGTTCTCACTGTAGATAGTCCATATTTCTTCACAAAGGTACACATGCATGATGAGGTCAGAGTCACCATAATATTCTAAGATGTCTAGGTCCTCATTAATTTTATTTAATCTAGTTTATATGGTTACTTTCACATCTTTCCAATTTGGCAAGCTAGGCCTTTAAACTACCCACCAATGAATGGAAGTGTTCTTTAATGTATACACTAGTGCACCCATTATATCTACTTCTTTAGGGATGTATTATTAGAGGTTGAGGACATACTCTTCCACTATATTTCTCCCCTCAAATCTTGGGAGTGCCATAAATTTACCTTTACTTAGGTGAAACACTCTCTTTCCCTTCTTTTTGGTGTAAGGGACCCATATTTTTGACGTGTGATCAATATGGTCCCAACATATCTTTATTGATTTCAATGCCTTTGCATACACCAAGTGGCACCTTCGACCTGTTATCTCATATACTTCCTCAACCCAATGATCAATAGTAATATTAGTGGTGTCTAAGGCTGATTATCCATCTTCTCAAGAAAGTACTCTTTGATCATTGGGGTTCAAATTCTTGGTACCTTATATTGTGATGTTGTATATGTGGTTGATCTCATCTTCAAGGTCCACACTTTTTGCATAGGGGGTCCTTGGTCACTTGAGATGGGGATAACTACCCTCTCCTTTCCATTCTCAAAATTCATGTAGTGCCTCTTGAAGTGTATATATGCATTATTTGCATAACACCATGGCCTTCCTAGAAGTGTTAGATAATTATCTTATTCTCCTAACTTGATCACCTCAAAGTCAGTGTGGAACTTGATGCCCATGATATCTATAACTACACTCTTTAGAATTTAGATCAGTTAAACTTGAGTCTTATTAGCCATGAGAAGTATATGAGGGGAAGGTCTCAAGGCTAGCCTACCCATCTTCTCCCATGAATTCTTGGTTAAGATATTGACCTTGGAACCTATGTCCATGAGGAACTCACATGTAGAACATCCATCAATGGTGGAATTCACAAGGATTTCTTGATTGTACTCTACATTTTATGTATGTTGAACTTATCACACCCACTCCATGTGTGGTTTAGTAAATTCAACTAGATTTTGCCTTGCATGTTCCAGAAGTAAGTTTTTCAATAGAGGAAGAATTCCTTATCTCTGTAAGAGGCACAAGATCTCTATTAATTCTTATATCTCCACCTCTTAGATATCTTACTTCTTTTAAGAGGAAGCAACCTATGCTTCTAGACCTCATACCAATTAGATATCTTCTTGTAGGTTTTGAATTACACTCATAGCCTACTAAAATACATATTTTTGTCATAATGGGTCTAGGTAAGGAATAGCCTTGGGTTCAAGCCATGTTTTGCACTCAGTACAACTCTTTTCCCCATATTATAAGTGTAATTATGATATTGGCATAATTGGAAATTGAGTGGTGAACCCACTATAAGTAGTCACTTGTACCTTGACTATCTTTGCATGGGTTGGTTATACCTTCAAAGTCCACTTCTGCATTTTTGGCTTACACCTGATCATCCTTATACCCTTATTTATGAAAGGCCTAATTTTAGTTAACTTCTTTTATAATTTGGGGAATTCTTTTACCTTATGGGCCCCTCGATAATACCCACATATTGGATGTGTATGGAAATCATGATGATAGTGCTCTATCAAGCCAAATTTGTAAAATGAGTGGGGGGAACCTTACACCATCACATCCTCCACCTCACCCTTTGTCACCTTTTTATATCCCAAATCCTATGTTTTATTTTCCATAGCCTTTATCTACTTGGTTATCTTGCCCTCTAACTAATATAGTGGCCTTCCTTTCACCTCTCTCCATGTTCATATGTATCTCATTTATGACCCTATAATTGGTTGTGGTATGGGTGAAGGCATCACACAACTAAAAATAGATGGCTATGTTGACCTAGTTGGTGCATTACAATAAAGGGTAGCTGTGAATATCATGCACCTCTTGATAAACTTCATAACTTAAAATTAATTTGTGCACATTCCTTTAAGGTTAGTTCTTTCTATTATGGCCTTCTACTTCATATTCAATACACAATAATATACTTTGAGTGTCTTGCAATGAGCTAACAATAATTTTTTGGATTTGGTAGGCCATGGATATAATTTGCACCTCTATGAATGGGATGATCCAAGTATCAATTCTTCTAAATACCTTGGCTATGAGCATGGATTCAAGTGCTTCATAAGGGTCTATAAAGGTATTCATGAAAATCACTCTTTAGAATGGCCTTAACAACCCTCCAATTAACCATTGTGTATGTTGGGAAGGGTGTATGTCATAAGGAAGCTTAGAAAGAATAGTTTTAAACCTTGCATCATATAGTTGCACACTTTGAGAGTCCTTAGGTGATCTCTTTGAGTGTGATAATGCTCTATTATTCAAAATTTAGTATGTCAAATTCCTTCAAAAATATCTCCTTTAGGGTGTCATAATCTACCATAGCCTGTTTAGGGTCAAATTTCCTATACCATGTATGGATGTTATCTAGTAATGTGGTCATGAACTAGAATACCTTATGCTCTGACTAGATTACTCCCCAAGTATGCCATTGTAGTTCACACTTTAGCACATGATCTACAACATTTTCCATGCCACAGTACTCTAGCAAGTGCATGTCTATTTTTTAGTATATTTTTTGTAGGGGTGTAGTTGTCATCTGAGGTGCTTGTCCCACTAGTATTTGTCTAGGTGTTGATCCTCTAATGCCTATAGCCACTTGGTTAGGCACCAACCTCATTTTTATTATTGGCATCATTGATGTTGATGGCATTGTATTGCTTACTTATGGTACTAAACCATTTCCTATAGGTTGTTGTCGACTTTGTTTTGTTGACATTAGATGAGTTAGGATGTTTGTACTCAATTTCTATTATGGTGAGCTAGTGCCTAATGGTCTATAATTAGTCTTGCTTAAATCCTTATAGGGAATAACTTGTTTAATCACAAAATTACACTTCAAGTCTATAAAACATCCAAATTTTATTTTGACAATAGGGTCAATTATCACTCTTATTCTTTATTCAAGTGGGGATCCAGTGTATGAGCTTGCATCATAGGTTCAAAGGGGGTAAGTGCATCAAGTGTATCTTCAGTCACCAAATCCTATAAGAACCCAGCACATTCTACACCCATTAATTTTTGAGCTCAATCCATTATTTCATTATTTCTCTCCTCATGTTTTTTTATTTCAAGAGATCTTTCCCCTTGCCCTTCTTACTCGATATAGGTTCTCTTAGTACTTTCAGGTTCTAGATCATCCATTTGACTACACCATCTCTTTTTATAAGTTTATCTCCTAATATCTTGAGTGTCACTATGTTCATCCCCTTACATTGCACTTCACTTACACATCCCTTTCTCCCCCTTATGCACTACTCATATACAAAAGGACTTTAGCCTTTCATTCTCAAAGTTTTAAATCTATAATCCACCATTAGTTTCTTGAGTTCTATGCTAAAATCTTTCATAAACATGACCCTGGGTTCATGTAAAAATGTTTACTCTACTTCTTCAAGGCATGAGTATGTTGAAACTATGAACTCAAGCATGTAACTACTCAGTGCTCCTTTCCACCATTTGTTTATTGCCTAGTCCAAGTGGCATCTAGGGTATCAAGACTTTTTAGGCACTCCTTTATCCACTCATAGCATTATCCATAAATCCTTCTTATGTGGGTTATATATGCAACCAACCACTAGTACACATGCTCAAGTAATTCATAGAAAAAGACCTCATATATACCATGATATAGGTTATTTTGAACCCATTTTCTTAGCTTTTATCCTTTACAGGTTGGATGCTTCAGCACAAATCTCTCTTCTACCTATTGCAACTAGTGCTCGATATTTTCTAGGGAGAGTCAGAGCATCATTATACTACACCATTACAATAATAAAATTCAACATGGGTCCTAGTAATGGAACCAAAATGTTGTAATATTCTCCTAGTCAAGGGGTGTAAAGTTATCTAAGTCAGTTCTAGACTCATTACAACCAGGTGCAAACATGGGGTTATCTTTTTACATTAAACATTTATCAGTTGGTTGTGTTGGCATCAATTCATATAAGGCACAGGCATTATGAACTCATGTAAATCACAATTAAGAAGGGATTGGGGCCCACATTGGGCTAGTTATTCCATGGTGTGAGATATCAATTAAGGGACTTGGTCATTATAAAGAAGGCTTAAGTAAATCCCTTGACACAAGTCTTTCATAGACTAGGCTTGGTGGTCTATAAGCATAATCCTATTTGTGTAACTATTTATAGCATCATTCAAGTACAATCCTTGAATAAACGAAGCCTAACATCATATAGGCACTAGACGGGTCAAGTGACTACTTCAGAATAAGTATTCATACTTAGGCTAGTGTTTCTTAATAAGAGTAGGGACATTTGGCATAGGATTTCTCTACACGTAAGATATTTATATAAGATCTATTGACATCATCATTTAACATAGGGATGCCATTAACAACCTAAACTATAATCTCTCTTAAACATAACATACATATATTAAAATTATAACATTATAACTAGTGTATTCATTATGCACTTAAATGGTAGTATCAAAGATGCATAAGCCATATCAAGCATAATTTGATGAAACATTCATCTTCATTAATGGAATTTAAAATTAATATATTTTATGATATATATATAGAGAGAGAGAGAGAGCATACACTTCACTAAAACTACTTAACTACCTAGAGGCTCATAGGTGAGCTTGGGCATATACAAACGGAGCCTATAAGGCATCTGAGCTATTCCTAGTTTTATTATTAACCATTGCACTATATAAAACCAATTCTATATATATTTTTTACATTTAATTCACATTTTTTTCTCATTGGTTCAAACTCATTTTATATCCTACAAGAACATCTCATGCTAGGGTGGAATGCACATGTGAAGTGCCTTAATAGAGCCTTTGTTGATCATTCTACTATCTCCATCACCTTGCATCCTTTGCAATATGGTCACCATGTCTCATCCAACCTTGAAGATTCCCTAAGAATCCTAAAAATGGTTACCTACCTACCAACTAACACAAGGTAAGTGTTGATTCCTCCAACTGGCACCAAGATGTCAAAATAGCAATCATTCAAAATGATAACCTCGTGTCAAAGTGTCTCTTATGATGGTGCAGATCCCATACTTAATAAAATAAGGACCCAATAAGGAGATTTAAAGTTAAATAATAAGAATAATTATGGATTCCTTGGCATAATAATAATTATAGGTCAATTTTATACTTAAAATTCTTGTGTGTGTAATGTTTGATGGATTTTGAAATTGAAATGGTTACTCCATTTTTCATTTATTTTGAATGTTATGGAAAATTTTAAAGGGTTGTGTGTATGGCCCTATGAAAGGCTCAACCTCAGCAAAATCCTACATCTAACTGAGGGTAACCTAAGGGAATTGGGTAAATTTGTAGGAATTGTCATGGTTATTTAGGCTATAATTAAGCTCTATCTTAAACTCCTTTTTCAATTTGAAAACCTCTATTCAATGATGGAATAATTCTTTCTTGATGGGTATATTTTATTTGGATCGAACTACTTTTGTTGTTGAATCATTTTGATATATATTTATTAAGGTATTTTATAAAACAGATTGAAATTGTGGGATTGTATGAGGGCTTAACTATGTAAATCTAATTAGATTTTGGATAGAGATGAATGGGTTCTTTATACAAAATGGACTGTGGAATATATATACATAGATATATGTATAAGTATATACTTGATTTAAACTGATGACATATATGCGTGTGTGTGTGTACATATGTGTGCGTATATATATATATATACACATATATGTGTATACACACACACACACACATATATATGTATATATACATACATACATATATATATATATACATATATATATATACATATATATATATATACATATATATATATATATATATATATATACACTTGTATCCTATAAATTTGGGGCTTTCAAAGGAAATTGTATGTGACCAATTGTAGGATACTTTTATAGATGAACTTAAAGTTTTAATTTTAAATGGAATTTTGTCACTTTAGTTTTCAAATTAATTTTTAAATTTTAAGACAAGACCATAGTTTTTATATTTGACTCTGTTATAGATCCCATAACCTACATACTTATTCACATATGGATTTGGAAATAAAATAGTTAAATCCATAACATATAGCCTGGGAATGGGTAGGTGAATGAGTAAATTATTATTTATGCACTCAGATGTATGCATAGATATATATACAAAGAGGTTAATGTTGTTTGGTAGAGTTAAGATTTCAATTGAATTCATTATTTTTGAACTACATAAATGTATAGCTATGACTATGTATTATTACATATACGGATCATATTATGATTTGAGTATGAGTCTTGCCCAATTGGTGAAAATACTGGCATATGATTTTATTTATATAATTATCATGAGGGGATTTATGGGATCAAATTTGATTTGCTATATTATAAATCCTAATATGGGGATAATCAGCTAAGTATATGAATTTGATCATATGCATATAGTTTAAATGTTAATTTGAATCGATTAATTTGAGTAATTTGATTAAACAAAATAAGTATAAATAGTTGGTTGTGTAGGAGTGTGAATCACATGAAATTCTATGTGTTTTTAGTTATATGAGTACATTGGGATTTATCTGGTTTATAAAAGGGGCTATGGGGATTTTTTGTTAGTTAGATGTATACATTACATATATGAAATACTCTAATTCATTGTATAGTGCATGTCTTCTTAGAATATACCGTATATAATAAATTATTTATACTATTTTGAAAATAAATTTGAGATTTATAAGAATATACATATACATGGTATAAAATACATGGTTGTTGACTATGTTATAAATATGATTATTATTATACCATGTGTGTGTGTGTGTGTGTTTGTATGCATGTATGTATATAAGTTCATAGATGTGTTATGTTTGATAACATTATAATTATAACCATGTGAATATGGGTGGTTGTATATATTTTAATGTTTTTATAAAAGTGTTAAATTAAGGTATTTATGAGTTTTAAATATTAAACATATTATGATGTTTTGGACTAGATTTTTTTTTATATGTCAAATATAAAAAAATATATAATCCTATGTTATTATGTTTATTTCAGAGGTGAAATAGCAGTATAAGTTACTTTGTGATTAAAATAACTAGCATTCTAGATAAATCAATACCTGGATGGTATGTTATATTGAGGATTGTTTTTTATTATGTTTATTATTCTATAATAATTTAGATGATATTGGATTTAGTATATTAAATTTGATGAACTAAATGTGTGTATTTAATATTTCTATACTTAGCATATTTTTATCAACTAAAGGGAAATATTTTTGAATAAATTTATTGGTTTTTATAGTATTATTTATTTTTATCAAATATCACATTCACGACTCTAAATAAGTAGTGTACGGATTCCACTGGCTTAATTAGTGCCATCAATGTAAGATGAGGTGTAATCCGATTGAATGGTGTGTATGAAATTGATTAATCCTAGAGATCTTTAATTATTAAAAACTTTGGCCAAAATAATGTTTTAATTAAACATTATAATTTCTTATGTAGATATAATTTTTATATTTGTGCGATATCATGTTAGAATGGATTTATGTATGATACACATTATATTAGATATCATCAACACATGGGTTCTAGTTTGTCACTCTAGATTTCCACACTATTATTATCTACCCATCTATCCATGGTTGGGAGATAATATAGGGGATATATGGTCTATGGTTTGTGTGTAAAAGCGCTTGTATGATGCTCTCCCTCCCAACTAGAGTGCTACACTAGAGACTACACTTCAGATTATAGATTTATACTTGAGTCATGGAGACTCTTGATTCATGGAAACTCATGCATCATGGAGCTTTGTATCATGTTTTATTATTTAAGATATTATTTATTGCTGAAAACTATAATATTTATTAACTATACTTATATAGTAGTGGATATAATATTGTATCAGTTGTGGTTGAATTTGTATTATTTCATTAATGATTTAGATGTAATATTTATTATTTATTCAGCATTGTTCATGATTATTATATCTATTCATGGTTATCATTAGCTAAGTGGATTAGCTATAAACCTAATGGCTAAATAAGTGAATGTAGTTAGTTAAATATCACTAATTAGATTTGTCATGATAAAATATTTAAGATGAATATGTGTAATTTTTTTTTTAATTTACTATATTTCGATAAAACCTAATGGGGTTATTACATTTTAGTATCAGAGCTAAGGCTCAAACTCTAGGACTGAATGTGTCCACTAAAACTTAATTATTCTCCTACTAACCAGGAATAATAATGGTGCATGTTAAACTAGGAGGTGAGGTTACTTCGAATACCAAGCCCACTTTTGATCCAAATTGGTTTGTCATTGAGCAAGCTACAAAGTTGGACCAAATCTTTGTGACCATACAAAAGACTAAGGACCAAATCACATCCCTAGAATAGGAATTTCATGGCCATAAAGAAGAGGAGGAACTTGAAGATCATCCTAATGATCAAGAACATCTTCAAAAATAGAGGCATGAAGAAGTGCCATAGGATGTGAGATCTTGAGTAGTTTTAGAGTTGGCACGTGACATGAAAAAGGTAAATGCACCCAAGTTCAATGGAATCAATTTGGGAGATGGATCTGAAGCATGGTTGATAGAAATGGAGAAATATTTGAGATTCAAAATTATTTTGAAGTCACGAAAGTGGTCTAGGGAGCAAATCAGCTTGTTGGTGAAGTAGTAACTTGGTAGGAAAATAAAAAACTTGAGATGAACCTTGACTCAACCACCACCACTTGGGAACATTTTTTGACACTATTTAGGTCATGATAGCTTCCATAGTTTTATTTCAATCAAAATTTTATGGATTTTCATAATATTAAGCAAGGGAATTTATCAGTGAATGAATATTAAGAGTAATTAACTAACCTCTTTAAGTATGTTCCTCAATATTAGGTGGATGAGAGGTTTAAAATTAATAAATTCATCATGGGATTAAAATCCCAAATTAGTTATGAAGTAGATGTGCATGGTCCATCTACCATAGATCAGGTGTTCAAGAAGGTGATCAAGTAGGAATAGAAACTAAAATCTCTTGCCCAAGTCCGAGATAAGTTTAAAAATAAGTTTATAAGTTATAAACCATATTTCATGAAGAATAAATGGAAGCAAAGGAGTTGAGACTCCAAGATTCAATTCAACATTTATAATTCCAAGTTTAATAGTGGTTCTAGGAATAAGAAACCTAGTAATGGTTTTTAGGGTGGTTTCAAAGAAAACCAATAGTCTAACAAGAAAAGACTATTTGGAGGTTACTTCATATGTGGAGGTGACCATTTTGCTCAAGAATGTCCTCAGGACAAGTCTAAGAACAATGGTTCTACTTCTTAGTAAGGTACATTCCAAAAATGGATTCATGTAGCTATTGATAATTATCAGACTAAATATTAAGCTTCACCCATATAACTATTAGGTATTTTGTTAGATCATCTAGTTTCTATTTTAATTGATATGAGCTACAAAATGTTTCATTTCTCCTATAATTCTTAGTAAATTGTCTAGAAAATCTAGATTTATGGAAAATACATGGTCGGTATAGTATAGGAATGTGGCAAAGGTCAAAGTTGATAAGTGTTTAGTCAAAACATATATTAGGTTGCCTAAATTCACTATAGTAGTGGATATTTTTATAGCATCATTAAGGTCATATGATGTCATCCTAGGATTCAATTGCCTTACAAAGTATAAACCCAAGGTTGAATGTTATCTAAAGAATTTTGAGTGTCACGATGATTTCAAAAATTAGACACAACTTCATGGTGAGAAGAGGGAGTTGAAGCTAAGGATGGTTTCTATAATTCAACCTAAAAAAGTAGGGATGTCAAGAATTTATCATTAATATAAATGAGATGGAGGAATCTAAGGAACCATCTATCAAATATTATATTTTTATAAGAAACTTTGATGATGTGTTTCTATAAGAATTACCAAGATTGCCACCCAAACATGAGTTTTATATCTTGATTAATATCATACCTAGATCAAAAATATAGTCTAAGGCACCATAAAAAATAATAACCACTAAATTAGTTGAGTTAAAGGCATAAATTCAAGATTTTTTATCGAAAGGGTTGATTCAACCAAGTGTCTCACCATGGGTTGCACAAATTGTCTTCATTAAGAATAAGGACGGTACTCTTTGCTCGTGTATAGATTATAAGATGTTAAATAAAGCAATGATCAATAATAGATATATGTTGTCATGTATTGATGGTATCTTTGATCAAATACAAGGAGCATCAATCTTTTCTAATATTTATCTTAGAGTAAGGTATCGTTAGTTGAGGATCTATGAAGAGGATATTCTAAAAATAGCATTCATAACTTGATATGAGCACTATGAATTCAAAATGTTACCATTTAGATTAACAAATGCTCCAACAACATTCATGATTCTTATGAATAGTGTGTTTAAAGATTATCTGGATCATTTTTTTATCTTTCTAGTTGACATCTTTATTTATTCCAAGGATGAGGAAGAGCACCTGCAACATCTAGAACTAGTTTTGAAATATTTATGAAGGCACAAGTTATATGGAAATTTGTCTAAGTGTGCATTTTTTCATTAAAAAGTGCAATATCTAAGACATATTATCTTTATAGATGGTATTTTAGTGGATCCATCAAAGATAAGAGCCATAATGGAGTGGCCAACACTAAGGAATGTGCATGAGTTAAGGAGTTTCATGGAATTAGTGGGCTATTACATAAAATTCATTATGAATTTCTCTAAGATAGTTAATCCAATCACCTCTCTCCATTAGAATAATCAAAGTTTTATCTAGTCAAATAAGTGTGAGGTGGCTTTTTAGGAACTAAAAAGGAGGCTTACTTTAGCACTAGTGTTAAGAGTTCTCAATCCTAATGGTCAATTTTTAGTGATCACTAATGCATCTAGGGATGGATTTAGAGGAGTTATTATACAGGATGGCTAAATGGTAGCCTATGAGTCTAGGAAATTGAAGCCATATGAGGTGATTTATGCCCCTTATGACATAGAACTTATACCAATTATAAATGTTTTTCAATTTTAGAGGCATTATCTATTGGCAAAACCATTTGAACTCAAAACTGATAACTTGGGACTCAAGTATATTTTCACCCAATCAAACCTGAATGCTCATCAAAGATGATGGTTAAAGTCCATATCTGATTATGATTTTAATATTAATTATATCAAAGGTAAGGAAAATAGATTAGTTGATGCTCTAAACTGTAGGAAGTACATAGCATTCATGACTACTATTAGGAGTGCTTTCTAATATTAGGTAATCAAATTCTCACTAGGAGATTAATTCTATGATTAAGAAATCATTGTCTAAGAATGCTCATAATCCTAGGTATAAAGGATTAAAAGTAGAGAGTGATGGTCTTTTACAATTAAAAGTTAGGATGTATGTGATTGATAGAGATAATCCAAGGAGCATAGTGCTAAAGGAACTACATAATGCCCCATATTTAGGACATCTAGGAGTAACCAAGCTCATGGTTGAGCTTAGACTACTCTATTTTTGGAAAGGAATCGAGAGAGATGCAGTGGATTTTGTCTCAATGTTTAGAATATCAGCATGTGAAAGCTAAACATGTGAATTCAACTAGGTTGTTATATCCACATGATATATTAGAATGGAAGTGTTAGGTGATTAATATGGACTTCATCCAAGGGTTATCATTATCATAAAATTTACATGATATGATCTTGGTTGTAGTTGAAAAACTAACCAAGGTATCCCACTTCGTATCGGGTAACTTGATAGATGATTCACCTATGCTTGCAAAGATATTTGTGAAAGAAGAGTATAAATTGCGTGGTTTTACATAAAATATCATTTTAGATTTAGATCCAAGGATGAATTCTATATTTTGGTTAACTTTAAATTTAGCTCTAGGTATGTAGTTAAACTTTAGCACTATTTATCACTCACAAACTGATGGATAGATAGACTGAGTTAACTAGGTTTTAGAATATCTCCTTTGTATGTATTACATATATTATTAATACAAGTGAGAAGAACACATTCCATTGGTTGATTTTTATTTAAAAAATTCATACCAATTAGTAATTAATATGGCTCTATCTAATGTATTATACAGAAAGAGGTGTAGATCAACTAATTAACTAGGACAAGTTAGAAGATAGGGTAGTCTTTGGACCTGAGATACCTTAAAAAATGGAAGATCAAGTTAGGACAATTAGGTAGATGTTGGTTGAGGCCAATGATAGACATAAAATTTATGTTGATATAAAAATAATAGATAGGCAATTTTCTATTGGTGATAAAGTTTTTTTGTATATTATGCATCAGAAAATCTCGATCAAATTTGGGAAGTCAATGAAATTTTCATCAAGATATGTGAGACCATTCGAGGTTTTGGAATTGGTCAATATTGTAACATATAGGATTTCACTTCTACCAGTTAAAACTCTTTTGCATAATGTATTCCATGTGTCTTATCTTAAAAATTATGTTTCTAATCCTTCACATGTGTTGGATTAGAATACTTTACAAGTTTTCATTCCTGGGGTGGTCATGATAGAACCAATCAGAATAATTAACACTCGTAAACTTAGTTTGCATAATAGAGAATTGTCATAGTACAAGGTCTAGTGGGACTAATATTTTGAAGATAGTGACACTTGGGAGGACAATGATGAGTTTATAGCTTGTTTCCACATTTACTTACTTGATTTATTACTGCATATTATTTTATTTTCTATTGAATAATGTTTTAAATTCAAAATTTATGTTTAAATTAAGGTCATAAAGATGATGACCAACTTTAGGGGGGAAGGATGTCACATCCCTATTTCTCTCTAAGTTAAATGACCTGTTTGATCTATAGATTATCATGGTTGTTAGTCGATTAACTAATGTTTGATTAAGCTTTATGTCATACGCTAATTATGGGATAGTTATGTGTTACTTAATTTACATGATTTATTTTCTATGATATAGTTGTACTTTTTACTTTATACATTATGATCATGTTTGTTGATTATATAGTATTATTTTAGGGATATATTATGTTTCAAGCTAACTAGCTTCATTGTTGTGAGGTGGATGTAGGACAGATCCATCCCTCAGAGTATGATAGAGTGAGCATCATCAAAGAGGGTGGTTAGATGGAGACATTGGGGGAGGATAGAGAGAGCATCCATAAACCCATGCACACATCACAGTAGTATTTCATGTTATGTGATTGATTGTTTGAGTTAGATAGTTATGGTATGCTTTATTTTCTATATGAATGTCTATTGTGATGTTTTTTGTTCTTAAATCATTTTATGTGATTACATGATTTCACTAATCTAATTGTTGTTGATGTTAGTAGTTAGTTGATTTGATAAATCTATACCTAACTAGTTTAACATAATTTACTATTATGTATTACATAGTTAAATATTCATTTATCAATGCTTGTTTGGATTTCTTGTTAGAAATAATAGACGTATGTTGTTAGTTAATTGAGTTAGCTTGTTAGTGACTATTTATGTTTAAAAGATTACTATTATGGATTTTAATAGTAATATAAACTTGCAAATGACTTAATGAATTATTATATCTTTATTTAGTATTAATGTAATTCAAGGTGTTATAAAATATTATCATTTTAAAACTATAAATTTCATTGTGTTGTCAAATTATTTGTTAAATCCTACAGTTATTATTTCATCCTAGAGGGTTAGCTAAAATTTCAAGGTTGAATGTATAGTGTTTGTTTCTAGATGACATTGTAACAATTAACAATAGCCTTTAAACTCATATATGCTTTAACAATGCTATATGGCTGTTACATTAGTTGGCATTACATGTAAAGATAGTGATGTTCGACATTGCATGGAATAATATATCGAGGATTATGACTTGTCATTGGTTGTTTTGTGTAGATTAAGTGAAGTCAATGTTGGGTTTTATTTAATTTAAATTGCATGCAAATTTTATAATGAATATATAATGATTATTTTACTTGAATCATTAGATGTTTTGAGATGATTAGGTTTTTAATCACTTTTTAAGCCAGGTTAACCATCATTCTTGCAAAAATCTTGATATAGTTTAGTTTTTAGCTACATGGTGGCAAACTATAGCTTAGTGGGGGTTCTATTAAGCTACTTTTGCATGCACATTTTTAATCAATTTGGTATGTCATTAATGGAGGAAGAAGTGGTGGTGAGTAAGATTATGGAGAAGAATAAAATAAAAGAGAATAAGGTTGTGAGGCATAGCATATGAGGAGTAGCAGACAGGAAGATAAGTGTGATCATAAGAATCCAAGAATGGAAGTTAGTATAGTGTTATTTCAAGCCATAAAACTCAAATAAAAACACATTGACACTTATACTCCTAGCCTAGATACTAGGGAGAGCTTAGTAATAAATGTTAAATGAAATCACAACAAAAATATAATATATAACAACTCTTTTACCTTCTTTGGAAGCTCCAAATGCTTTGTTAAGTGGCTTGCTTGGCTTGTGCATCAAGAAGTCTTTGGAAAATGAACTTTTTTGGCTCCTTCTCTCCTTGGCACTATGGCTTTGATGTATATTTTGATTGCTTAGTTTAAGATTTTGGCATTATAACATTATTGGTATGAGTCTTATGGATCAAATCTTGCATAATTACTCTACAATATCTAATCTTAAAAATGAAGAGGCATGGCCTTATATTTATAGCTTTAAGAATTAACTCTCACCTGAGGTGAGTTAGGGTTGAGTTAAGTCTTGGAATGGGTTCAAACTAAACCTAGGTGAGTCAAATATAACTCTAGTAGAGTTAATAGTTGTCAAGTAATTATGATTTACAATTACTAGGTATGGTTCTCAAAATTGGATATTTTAGGATATTTTCAAAGAGCTTGACAACTCATAAAGGAAATAATGAAAGGCTAGGATATTTTGAATTTTTGAATTTCCTTTTTTTAGATATTCATTAATTTTAAATGGATAATTCAACTAGGCATTTAATCTGATTTAGCTTGTTAATTGATTTTGATTAGTCTTTTAGCTCGTTCAATATTTAATTTAAGTGTGCAAGTACCCCACTTAATAGGTCCATAGGCTAAATTGATTGTTTTGATGTCATAAGGTGATTAAAGATGAATTCATGAGAGGTTATTGTTGCATATGATAGGATACCCCAATTATGCATGCCTTAACATGATTAAAAGATTTGATGAATGATGCATAAGCAAATTTAGGATGTTCAATGATTCTTAGGATTAATTTTTAATGGTTGGTAGGAATCAATATGAAGTCTAGTTGGAAGCTATTTATGCCCAATTTTAGGTGTCTATAGTTTGCCCTTCTTTGGGAAGGCATTGCAAGCTATAGGCACAATAATGTCTTCTCAAATAATGAAAAGGTCATGTATGCCTATGACTTTAACAATAATGGATGAACTATAGATGCCCCCTTGAGGGAACAATTGGAAAGAAACGTTAGTGATCGGTCCCTCAAAAAGAAGAAATGATGGGACCAAAAAGATAAAATGGGTGGAAGATACTAATTTGCCCATAGGTGATTATAATCGATGGCATGTGAGGATAAAATAAGAATGAAATTAACCCATGGGTGAGTTAATCCAATCAATAAAATACTTGCATGCATTAATTTTAAAAAGTAATTATTTGCCTAAAGGTTTTTATAATCAGTAACAAAGCTTGAGACACTGATTTTCCCAAAGGAAGTTATAATAAATAGCATAGGCATATACCCCAATTAGGGTGGATAAGTTAAAATAATGATTTTTCCATAGGCAGTTATAATCATTAAGATGACTTGGATTAAAAAATGATGTTTGATTATGCCCTAGTAGGGTGGACTGGCAAGCATAAATCAAGGATATAACCTATTACATAGATTAAAAATGAGTGGGTGCAAATGTAGACATGATGGTATAATGACTAAAGAAGCCACAAATAACTACGCATATGAGAATACACAAAGAGATGATAGAGATGATTATAATAATAAGAATTTTATCAAATTGAATGATTTGGTTCTACTTACCAATGTAAAGATGTGCATCCTTACTATCATTAATATAATTAGAATGGTCAAGGGGTTTATTTGATCAAGAAGGGTGGGAAGATTTGCCAAGGCTACCAAGAAGAATTTTCTTTAGATCTATTGTTTTTAAGATTTCTTGAGCTAATTTTTTTATAGCACATGATGGTATGCATCATGATATAAAACACCATGATAACATATCTATAATATTCTAAAGGAATGACTCTCGATCTAATAAATAATAGAAAAAATACACCAATAATAAAAACCATGATGACAATGTTAACATATGAATATGGATAGACTCAAGAATAATGCGAATGGAATCACCTAATAAAAACATATATAATGAGTCAAGGCATAAAAATGAAAGCAAACAAACAAATAAATAAATAAATAAATAAGTAAACAAATGCACATAAATCTTGAAAGTAAAAAGTAATAGAAATCATTTTGTCATCAACCAAGTCAATAACTATGCATGAAGGCTCAATGGAAGGACAAATGGGCAGTGCCCCCAAGAAAGAATACATGTTAATGGAAAGGTCACACCCCCAATGGAAATGTAATGGAGTAGAATAAACAATGGATTTTCCCCATTAGGGTAGATCAAAGATGACCGACTAGGCTTAAATAGGACAAATGTTTTTAAAATTATGGGCTTCATATCTCTCGAGGAGATTGTAAGTTGATTTTCAATTTTTTATGATTTTTAAATGTTTTGAATGTTTTTGGAATTTTGAGGTTTCTTAAATCATTAGAGATTGACAAGATACCACTTGCAAAACGGTGAGAGCATGGCTTAGGTTACTCACAAAATGGTGAAAGCATATGGAAAAGAGGGACTGAGTTGACCTCGATATGAATCAAACATGGCCTACATAATCCCCTTTGAACTTCAAGTCATAGGTAGTTTTACCCACACAAAAGGTAGTGAGAACTGACTAAGTCATAATAAGTTCACAAATTGAGGAAAATAGTAAGGCAAATGAGAATAAGAATGGAAAGGTGATGCGACAATTCATGGAAAAAGTGTTATTCCTAATTTTGACATAGGCAATTATAATTAGGAAACAACGGCATAGCTTTGTGGTATTAATTTGACCATAAGTAGTTATAATTAATAACATAAGGTGAAACACTGATTTGATCAAAGGTAGTTATAACCAGTGGTACTAGTCAAATGTAAATGAAATAAACTTAATAGATCCACTATCATACTAATTTCATAGACTATAATTTAAACATGGAATTATAAAATTATTGAAATTGGATAAAAATCCTTGCAAAAGGTGTGGGAAGAACCAAAGGAACTAAGAACCAAAAGGGTTGGGTAGGGTGGATAAAAATAGGCTTTAGTCAATACTAAAGGTATAATAGAATGGTATAAGGTATGGAATTGTTCATAGAAGATGAGGATATGAAAATTGGCTATAATGGTAAGAGGGTTACCCCTAAATGATAAGGTAAGTAAATGGAAAAGGCAAGGTAAATGTGTTTGGCCAGATAAATGTTTTTGTTGTTCATGTTGATGTGGAGATGCATGTCCCAATCAACATATGATATAACTAGATTAAAAAAATCATTTTTAAATTGTTAGCCCACACCTCTTTTGAATAGATGCTCTGTCAAGAACCTACTACATATTTGGACTCCAAGAATTTTTTTTTAGTCTTTGTTGGTTGTTGATTTTATTTCCTTCAAATGTCAAGACAAGATGTCTTTGTAACGTCTACAAAGGAAAATGTGATCAGGAATGGTAAATATGGATAAAGAGTGTATGATAAGATTGGTTTAGTAATGTAAAGGTGGATTATAATGGAATGTATAATGGTTGGGAAACAAATGAAAAATCAAGGTTTTCAGGCACACACAATGTTGTTGATTCCAAATTTGACATAACTTTGGATGTGGTAGGGCAGAAGACTTTTGAATAAGATATCAGTAGGACCAGTGGATCTGTTTATTATTTGGGCTTTAGATTAGATACCATCTAATTATGATGTAGATTATAATCTATACTAAGTCAAGGTATAACAATAAAATCAAACAAATAAATAACTAAGCAAAAAAATGCACAAAAAGCTTGAAAGTAAAGAGCAATAGAAAGCATCATGTCATCAACCAAGTCAATACCTACGCATGAAGGCTCAATGTACAGATAAATGGGTGTTGTCCCAAATCAAGGATACATGTAAAGGTAAAGGTCACACCCCTAATGGAAATAGAATGGATTAGAATAAATAATGTGTTTATTTTATTAAGGAGATCGAGGATGATTGACTAGGTTTAAACAAGACCAATGATTTTAGATTTTGAAATTTTTGAATGTTTTGAAATTTTGAGGTATCTTAACTCATTATAGATTGACAAGATACCACTCATAAAATGATGAGAGTGTTGGATTATTTTACTCACAAAATGGTGAGATCATATCAAAAAGGGGAATTAAACTAACTTTAACATAAATTGTCCCATTAAGACCTTAAGTCATAGTAGTTTTACCTAAAAAAAAAGGAGAGGAAATACAACCAGGTAAAAATAAGCTCTCAAATTGAGTCAAATAGAAAGGTAAATGAGAATAGTAATGGCCAGTTGATATGCCAATGCATGATAAAAAGTGTTGTTCCTAATTTGCCCATAGGTGATTATAATTAGGAAACAACAGCATAGGTCAATGCTACTAATTTGCCCGTAGGTGGCTATGAAAATTGGTTATAGTGGTAAGAGGGTTTCCCCAAAATGATAAGGTAAGGTAAATGGTAAGATATGAAGCAATGTCAATAAGAATGGGAAATGACAATAGCAAGGTGAATGTCTAGGAAAAGGTATGGCTTTTGGCTAGGTAAATGATTATGGCCAAGTAATTGTTTATGTTATTCTTGTTAATTTGGAGATGCACATCCTAATCAACAAATGATACAAATAAAATATTCATTCACATAAATTTTTATCCCATGCCTATTCTAAATAGTTGCTCTATCAATAACTTGCTATAAATTTGGATGCCAATAATGTTCTTGTGATCTTTGTTGGTCATTGATTTTATTTATTTCAAACATTGAGACAAGATGTCTTTATAACTTGTATAAACGAAAGTGCAACTAGGAATGGTAAATATGGATAAACAATGGATGATAGGTTTGGTTTGGCAATGTAAAGGTGGATAATAATGGAATGTATAATGGTTGGGAAATAAATGAAGGCCAGGGTTTTTAGGTACACATAATTTATTTGATTTCAGATTCAACATAACTTTAGATGTGGTAGGGCCAAATACTTTTGAATATGCTTTTAGTAATACCACCAAATTTTTTTGTTATTTGGGCCTAAGATTAGCTACCATCTGATTATGTTGTAGATTGTAATCTATACTAATTTTGTCTTTGATAATGTCTTCATCAAGTAGTGAATAACTATTGTGCTCAGCTATTGGTGTGTTGATGAGGTTTTCATTAATAAATTTGTCTTGATTATCCCATAGCACCTTTGAGAAGGTTTCACTAAGGAACATTGACTTTTGACTTTGATTATCTTCTAGTGCCTTAAACAAGATTTCACTATAAAATGTTGAGTTTTGACTTTGATTTCCCCCTAGTGCCTCAAAAAGGGTTTCACTAGGATATTGTTCTTATTCTACATGAATGTGGTCTTGGCCTCACTAATATTATACAACTAATATGTTACCATGGATGTAGTTCAATAAGGTTTGATTCTATCAATCCCAATCGAGACTTGTGGGAGGTGGAACATCAATATAATGGCTAGGTTGGTTGGTGGTAATGGTATGTCAAATAGTAATGGAATGGGGAGAGGCACCACAATCCTTATAGAAGATACTAGGAGAACTTATGTTGATGTTGAATTAATCATCCTCAAAAACTATGGAAGGATCAAAAATATATTCAAATTGATCTGTAAGGCATGTGTAACCAATATTTTAACAACCACAAACGTATTATAATTTTGAAGTTGATTTAGACTTAAGGGGCTCTAAATTTGATGTTGAGACTAAAATTTTTTCTATTTTTTACGTTAAATCTAATGTCAATTAAAGAAATAAATCTAACATCAATGTTGATTCTTCATCTGGTGTGGATGTTTCTATAATGATGTTTCTTTGAATGTTTGGTATAGGATAAGTAATGACTTATGATGGCATAATGGGCTCCATAAAGATTGGTTTGTCAAAGTGAGACTCCTCAATGAGGGAAAAAAGGTCAAGAGACAACTCCATAGATATTAGCTTGTCAATTGGAGGCTCTTTAAAAATAAGATAATGGTTGAGGTAATAATTTGCCCAAAGTCAATTATAATCATTAAGAAGTGACTCAGTAAAGATTAGCTTGTCAGAGTGAGACTCTTTGACAATAGGGATAGTATTAAAAGGTGATCATCATAGTTTTACTCATCACAAATAGGTGTTTCAACAAAAACATCATGGATTGGTTGGTTCTCTTAGCCTTGGTTTACAATCAATTTTAAAATACCAATTTTGAATACATCTTGGCCTTCAAATGATTGGCTCGATTAGAGAGGTAATGATTAGTTCAATTTTATAAATTTGGGGATGGTTGTAAATGGATAATGAATATATATTGGTTGGATAATGATAGGCTTAACAAAGGTTATTTCCTAACCTAGGATAGTACTTATGACTTATCTAGTCATAAGTACACAACCTTGTTGAGAGAATGTGTTATTATACTTGGAAGGGTCTGAAATGGTAATGGTAGGGTGTTGTGAAGTTTGGTTTCTCATATAAGCCAAATTATTAGGTCATGGTATATAAATGGTATGGCATTAAAAAGTGTGGTTGTTATCATAATCCAAAGGATGAGGTCCTAGAATGGTAATGGTAGGGCATTATGAAGCTTGGTTGTTATCATGAACCAAAGGTCGAGGTCCTAGAATGGTAATCCTTAGATGTTGTGGATATTAGTTGTTCTCACAATCCAAAGGAAGATTAAAGGTATAAGTGGGGGATTGATTACCATGGGAAATAAGAGGGAAAATTTAGTATATTAACTGACCCAAATAAGGTATCATCACATGTTCTTGATCATCTTGCCTTTATTCCCCATATTGGGTATTATAGGGAAGATAAGGATCCATCTCACAAACCACTTCTTCACCTTATGGGTCTTGAAAAAATTCATCATATACAACCATGTTATTACAACCTAAATTATACATGTCTCTATTAAAAATGTAATGAGACATATCCACATCAATCATGAATGTTTCTAAAAAGTCTTAGAGTTATACAAACTCTAAAAAATAATGTCCAAAGGATAAATGTTCCAAACATAGTCTAACTTGGTCTAGGGGTGGAGTTGTATCTCCAAAATGGTATGTGATAAAACTTGGTATGAAACAATCTAATGTCATATGTCTAACATCAAATGTCTTAAATAAATGATCAAGTGGATGAATAAAAACTAGCATGCCAAACTCTAGGTACAAAGTTTTTTAAACAAGTCTAATCTAAGAAAACAAAAAAAATTAGGTCTTTTGGAAAAACAAGACACAAAATCTAGGCTCAAAACAAGCATGTTCTAGGTCTTTTGGAAAAGGCACAAAAGCTATACTTTTAAACAAAACAAGGTATGAGATTTAGTTTAACAAGTTTGAAACACTTTGGCATAAACTAGGCATTCAAAATTTAAAAATGAACTTGGTCAATTGTTATAAGGCATGGAACAAAAGGCATATGTAAGATAGGATGTTTCTCCCAAATCTAGGCACAAATAATCATTCTCAAATTTAATAAGGAATTAACTTAAGTTACACAACTCAAAATATAAATATTAATGTCTAGGCCAAATTTACACAAGGCATAGGTAGAAATCAATCAATGTTTGGATTTAAACTTTTCAAGGTTAATTAAAAACTCAACTTAGAAAACTAGGCTTCTTTAAACAAATAATAATATAGATAAGGATGAATGGCATAACAATACTAGGCAAAGATCCAAAAGGCACACATGGCTCAATTTTTGAAAATGGAATTTGGATAAAAGGTAAACAAGTCTATGAAATTATTTGATTATCAACGATGTTATCATGCTCTAAAGATATGATCAATGGTTTTTTTCAAGACTCAAAGGCAAAAGGGGTTTGAACTGAATTGGGCAATTTAACATTACCCTTTTTCAATCAAACGACACACATAAACAAGATTTGTCAAAAAGACTAAGGCAAAGGCATAGTATCAAATGGGAAATATAATGCCTCCTCAAATAAAAGAGTGATGTATGAACAAGACTCATTTTGGCATGGCAAGATAAACAAATGTATTAGACTCAAAAACCATGCAATAAAGAGGATAAAAATGACACAAACACTTAATTGTAATGTCCTAAAGTCTAAAATTAATAAGGTTGCATAATATTGTTTAATTCCATCAATATAATTGATCTTTGGAGGATTTTAATTGTTAATCCAAAAATAAAAGTGCATGAAAAGTAGGGTTTTTAGGCCCCCTCTTCTTCCAAGATCTTGTATTATGACATGGAACTTCAAGCTACTCACCCTACATCAATAGTATGTCTGTGACAAGTTGGGTTATTCTAATCTATAAATTTTTGCACATTTATAGATGGTCCCAAGTGTGGATAACACTATATATTTAATCACATCAATTGGATATCTTTCAATCATCTTGTTATGAAAAGGTTTTGTCCTTTTCACAACCACGACATTGATCACTTGCTTAGTGTAGTGTGATGTATAAGTTGCCCCTACGGTCTGAGATAGAGTAACACTAATGGAGCTTGCTTTAACTTCTCAAAATAAGCATCATTTTTGGAAGAAAAATTAATAACATTGGGGTAAATCATTCTTCAAAAAGTTCTTATCAATTCCAATTAAGCAATCATCAATCATACAGATCAACCAATGCATAAACAATAAATTATATAAGCATGAAACAAGATTGCACAATTTAACACAAAATATATGTGGGAAACCCTCAAGGGGATGAAAAACCACTAATATATTCAAAATTACTATATTAATATAATAAAAACATTAACTTTATTTAAACACCCACTTCACATGGAGCACAAACCCTAACTAGTTAAGCACTAGCTTAGCTAGGCTTTATCAAGAACCTACTTGCAAGGAGGCACCAAACCCCTAGATGACTTAGAAAAAACTCATAAAATTAAACAAATTGATCAAATTAATAATACTTTATTTCTTATGCAATATATTATGTCTCTTTTATCACTTCTTCACACACTTTTATCCCTCTCAAACTGGCCTCTAGCCTTCTTTGCTCAACTAGCCCTCTTCTTGACTTGATTAGGTCATATGAACTTATTCTTCATATAAAAAACCTCTATAAAATCTTCATAATTTATCTTCTACACTCATATTATGGTATACAATACCTCCTTATACTCACTAATATGCTATCTTGTTCACTTATTCACACACACGCACACGCACGCACACACACACGCACACGCACACGCGCACGCGCACGCGCACGCGCACGCACGCACACACACACACACACACACACACACTCTAATAGGCCTAAATTTGACTAGTATTTATACAAGTTTCTTGTTCATATCCTTCTTAGTCAGCCAAAAAAATTTATCCTTTTATATCAAACATATAATTTATATTAATACATATCATATATATGGATCAAATTTTATTTTAGTCACTTTATGTCTGACCTACTTCAATTAGGCCTTATCTCTCCTTTAGGTCTCATGGAGACTTAATCTTATTAGGCCTACTTAGCACATGTTACTCTTTGATCTTCTTGGAGAAAATTTAAACACTTAAAATGGTATAAAAATATAATATTACACCTAAATATACCCATAATATTCTCATATTATCTTCATAACTCCTTTTATCTCAAACCACTACTTGGAGCACACCATTAGTATTGTTCATATTAGGCCTATGTATACTCAAAAAGTCTATCTTGAAAAACTAAAGCATAAACACAATTTATCCAAAAAAAATGGAAAAAAATAACACATGAATAATATGCATGAACTTAATGTCATCACCATATGCTTAATACTTCATAACTTAGTTATACATGCTCAAACTCATCTCTACAAGATGCTCACTCTGAATTGCCAACTGGCCTTAAAACATAGTCTTAGAAACTTGAACTTCTGACACCTTAATGAACATAAACAAGGGATTATAATTAATTAATATTATCTTAAAACATTCATATAATAATATCCAATAAAAGGATCACAATATCTAATGGCGACTATTGGTCTTGCAGACCAATTTGCTATCCTTCTCTTACACAGTCCTTACTCATCCAAACAAGCCATTTTGGATTCAATGTTATAATCTCTTAGACTAACTTCAACTATTTTTAAAATAATATATAGGTTATTAAATTATTAAACAAAAAAACCATGTGTATTACATACTTTTACTTAGGTCAAAGAGCCTCCAACTCATCACTTCAACTTGCTTACATAGATTTGCCAATTTACCTTCAAACATAATCATGGTGATAATGACCTTCAACACCTATGTAGATACTTTTAGAGACTTCACATGAAATCAAATGATCTTATGATATTATTAGAAAAATTTCAAACAAAAAATATAATATGATCTAATAACAATATTGGTCTTGTAGACCAATCTCATGAACTTGTACCTTTACTTTCTCATTTGTACTGGACAGGTCAATTTATGAGTAACATTTTCATCATATCCACTAACTTCCAAAACTTCTATCCAACATTAACATATATTATATGTCTTAAAAAATTTCGCAATTTACTTGGATTCATCCCTAATCCATGATAACATATCCCTAATCACCTTTTCACTTATGCCTGGGTTTCTCGTTATTTGCACCATTAAGCATATTAGTGATAGGTCAACTTGTATGACTAATTTATCACTTTTTATGAATATAACTTGCTCAAAAACCATTATTTAAATAAAATTAAATTCTCAATATTTATCCTCCATCCATTTAGCAACTTTGACTTGGTCAATTATGTCTGTTAGAGAAAATCTTCAAGAAACAAGGCCTTTCCTATAGGGTCCACTCAATCACCTGACAAACCAATCACACCTGGAGGTGCCTAGTAGAGTTTAATATAACCTCAATTAACTTAATTATTCATACCAAACCATTATAATCACTTTAGAGTAATATCTTTCTCATTGGGTCACTCTTAAGGTCCTTTGAGGGTTTAAACCATCTTCTAGTCTTAACAATCATTCATAAAGCTTAGCACCTTATTATAGAAACCAAAGATTAGAACTTTGAGCTAGGACCCTTACTCATCTACCATGAAGGATTAGGTTCTCATTAAAAGGTTACACATGCCAATGAACACTTGAAAGTTCTTCTCGGGTTGAGAACCCTTCATTATGTACACACGAGAGACCTTAAAACACTTTTTCTTGCCTTAATCTATAAACCATGACCTCAAAATTTATTAAAATGATTTAAAAAATGTACCATACATCTAAAAACACTCATATTCTCACACCTACCTTATAAACTGATCCTGATACCCCATTTGGCCATCGTCTCTCTTTATATTCTCTAAGCCTTAATTTGTAAGTCACATTAAGCCTTGAAATTGACATTCTTAGCCATTGTCCAAGATTTCAACACCTAATATAAATGTAATAAATCCTCATAACATACTCAAACACTACCATACATTCTTCATATGTCTTTAAAATACCTCATGACACCTCATTAGGTCAGATAGGGTCTAGAACTAGTCTAGTTGCATGTTAGGTTTATAGGTCTCACCCCTGTAGAATCACTCTAAGACACATTTGAGCACTCCAAAGCATCATAATCATGTTCAAACAACCTTATACATACTCTTATGACTCTTTTAATCCATATTACTAGGTCACTAATATCACATCTTTTCACAAGGTCCCTTCATATTGTGACTACTGTCATGACTAGGCTTCTCAAGTACTTGAAGCATGACAACTAATTTTGAAATACTCCATTATTATACACCTTTCTCACATGCCTTTCATGATATTTATAAAATATCATACCTATTTACATACCTCTCCATGCTCATCATGTACATGCTTTTGATATGACTGTGCATGTTATGACTAGGCTTCTTAATAACCTTGTACTCAAGGACTAGAACTAAAACATGCCTACCTTGTACTGAACCTTGACATAAACCTTATAATAATCATTAGTTTTCCTTTAAATTATCTCTTGTCACATGGATTCCTTGTCACATACACTTCATCATGCATCTTTACTAGATGTATCTTGACATTAATGACATCAACCTTGATATTGACATTAATGACAATACCTCTCAACAAAATCCCCCTTTGTCATTGATGGCAAAACATTCTTCAAATTGATCACTTTCATCTCCTTCAATCTGGTCAAACACCCTTCTTGAACTTTATCCCCCTTTAACATTAATGGCAAAGTGTCTTCAACAAACTATCATCTAGAATCACACCTTCTTGAAAAATAGGTTATAAAGTAACATACGAACAGACTCCCCCTTACTTCATGCATACCTCCTTCAAATTAAATTAGAACACAAGTCCACTTATCAACATATATCAATCTCAATCATCAACTTGAATATCTCCCCCTCAATTCAAGCATCCACCATGCTTTTGATAATAAAAGAGTGTTTTCATGAATCCTAATGAAGTCACCCCTTTCTATAGAGAACTAAAATATCAAAATTTTAGGAGATTCCCAAATCTCCTGCTCTCACATGACTGAATGTCCTTCAATATCCTTTTAGGCTTGATTGGCATTGTAGGTTTGATTTCTTCATCATCCATTTGATCATCAATGTGAGCTGATAAAAGACATTCCTGACTAGATTTAACATCTAAAGTATGTTCTATCATATCAAACAGTCCACTTGAGCTTGTAGATTGGTCATGACTCATATTTTCTATCTTTGGTTTCCATAGATTCATTTTCCTTATTTCTTGTATTCTATAATCTTCAAACTTCTTTTTTTAACTTGATGTTCTTCTAATTCTGTTAGGATAGAATATTTCAATGTGTCTTACCTTATTACAACTATAGAAAATAGCCTTATACATATCTCTTGACTGATGTGAATTTTGATTCCTTCCATAGTCCCATGAGTACTCATTCTTGGAAGGTCTTCTACACTCTCTTGCTCTATGACCAAACTGACTGCATACAAAACAGTAACCATTAAATAAACTAGCATACTTTATAGCATTAGGTTGTTTGATAGGTCTTTTTATGCTAATCTTCTTATCTTCAATAGCATTCTCTTTAAATTAATCTACCACCTTTTAGTCTTCTTTGAAACCAAGACCTATCTTGTCACTTGTATACTTTTTACTACTTAAGATATCATCTAGAGCCTCAGTGCTCTTTTCAAACTTCACAAATCTCTTTACCTTGATATATGCTGGATCTAACTCAGATTTTAGGGGTTTTACTTTAGTTTCATACTTGATGCATTATTCCTCTCTAGCTTTTAAGCTTGCACTAACTACCTCCATTTGTACCTCAACCTGATTGATGATCTCATCATACTCCTTGGAAGTGTTACTCATTCTATCCTCAAACAAGCCAATCTTCTCCTCATAGTCCTTAACTAATGATCTTAGTTTGTGATTCTTTCTCCTTTGGAACTTCAAATCCTCTAGGGTACTTACCAACTCTACTTTAAGGTTCACTTTATCTTCTTCTTCATCTAATTCTACATCAACCATAAGGCCTTTCCCATTTGAGCAACCCTCATTATCTGATTATATGGACATGAATAAGGTTTTATTATTATCATATTTAGGTTCATTACATCCATAATCACTATCATATTCACTTGAGTCAGTTACATCAAAATAGTTATATTCTTTAGTATATAATCTCTTCTTGTTCTTGAAAGATCTTTTCTTACCTTCATACTTCTTGAACTCCTTATTTTTGTCAACCTTGTAGACATTATTTTCATCTCCATGATGTTCATCATGTTATTCATGCTTAGTATTATTATTTTTAGGATACTTGGATGCAAAGTGACCAATATTTTCATAATTAAAACATTTGAAAGGTAGATTACCCTTATACTTACCTGAGCCAAGCCTCAATTTCCTTGAAAACATGGATATCAAATGATCATCATCAACATATGAACATTCCTCATCATTCACCTTCTTATCTTTTGATTTCTTCTCAACTTTGAAATTTTCTTCCTTCTTGTGAGGTATTCCTTCATTTGTTCTTATTTCATAGGTAGTCAAAATGCCATGAATCCCATCCATCTCTAGCTTGTCCAAATCTTATGTCTCTTATACTATAGATAACTTAGAATCAAACTTAGGAGTTAATGATATCAAAAATATTTGAAAAATAATATATTCTTTCACTTATTATCCTAATACTCTAATGATATTGATAACTTCATCAACCCTCAATAGGTAAGATACAATAGTTTCATCTTCAAGCTTTCAAACTATCTTCAGTGGGTTTGTAACTTGGTCATATTCACCTTGGTATCTCCTTCATAGATAGAATTAAATTTTTCCCATATATATTTATTTCATTAATATTTAATTATATTCATAATATCTACCTTTTATAGGCCATAAAGAATGGCATTAATTGCCTTGGAGTTCTTTTCGCTAGTTTTCTTACCTTCTGCATTAATTGATAGAATAAGAAGAGCACTATAGCCATCCAAAACTAACTACCAGATATCATGACCTTAATAAATAAAATATATCTTCATATTTACATGAATAAATCCATAATTATATTCATTTAATAATGGATCCTTACTAGTAGATAAACCACATTGAGCTTGCTAACTAGCCATCCTTGCTTCTAAGATCTCCTTTAGGTTTTTAAACTTGCTTTAAAGGACTAAGATTTTATACAAAATTTTAGAATAAAAATGATTTATGGGGGTTAATTAGTCTTACAAAAATTGTTATCAACTCCACTTAATCAATCATCAATCATATAGATCAAGCAATGCATAAACAATCAACTATACAAGCATGAAACAAGATTGCACAATTCAACACACCATATATATGGAAAACCTTAAGGGGATGAAATATAATTGATATATAAAAATTTAATATATTAATAAACATAATCTATACTTCATAAACATATTTTAAGTTCATAAACATATTCTATACTTCATAACTTAAGTTATATATGCTCAAACTCATCTCTGCAAGATGCTCACTCTGAATCGCTAACTAGCCTCATAACATAGTCTTGGAAACTTGAAATTTTGACACCTAAATGAACATAAAAAAGGGATTAAAATAAATTTATTTGACCTTAAAACATCACTATAACAATATCCAATAAAATTATCACAATATCTAATGGAAACTATTGGTCTTGTAGACCAATTTTCTAACCTTCTCTTACACATTTCTTACTCAGCTAGACAAGCCATTTGGCTTCAATGTTCCAACCTCTTACACTAAATTAAAAGATTATAAAAATCATATATAGGTTATTAAATTCATAAAAAACAACATCATATGAATTACATACTTAAATTTAGGTCATATAACCTCCAACTCATCATTTCAACTCACACAGATCTACCAATTTACCTTCAAACACTGTCATGGTAGTAATGACCTTAAATAATAGTGTAGATACTTTTAGAGACTTATAATTTATTAAAATTATATTATGATATCACTATGAAAATATCAAACAAAATTATAATATGTTCCAATCATAATATTAGTCTTGCAGACCAATCTCATTAACTTGCACCTTCATTGTCTCATCTATACTAGACAGGTCAATTTATGAGTAATATTTTTATCAAACCCACTAACCTCAAAAAATTATATCCAACATGAACATGTATTACAGGTATTAAAAATTTTATCCATTCTCTTGGATTCATACATGATAACATATCGCTAATCACCTTATCACTTCTACCTAGGTTTCTCACTATTTGCACCATTAGGCCTGTTAGCGATAGGTTAATTTGCATGACCAGTTTAGCACTTTTAAGGACTAGAACCTGATAAAAAACAAATATGAACATAAAATAAAATACTCAATCTTTATCCTTCATCCATTTATCAACTTTGACTTGGTCAACTTTATCTGCTACAATAAATCTCTGAAAAATAAGGCCTTTTTTATAGGGTCCACTCACTCACCTCACAAACCAATCACACCTAGAGGTGCCTAGGAGAGTTTAATATAATATAAATTCACATAAATATTCATACCAAACCATTATAATAACTTTATAACAATATTTTTCTCATCAAGTCACTTTTAAGGTTCTTTGAGGGTTTAAGCCATCTTCTAGTCTTAACGATCATTCATAAAGATTAGCCCCTTATTCTAGGAAAAAATGCTTGGAAATTTTATCTATGACCCTTAATCATATACCATGAAATTTTTATTTTCTCATGTAGATTTTACACATGCCAATAAACTCTTAGAATTTCTTCTCAAGCTGAGAAGCCTTCATTATGTGCACATGAGAGACCTTAAAACACTTTTTATTTCCTTAATCTACAAACCATGACCTAAAAATTTGTGAACATGCTTGAAATATTTTACCATTCCTTTTAAAACACTCTTATACTCACACATTCCTTGTAAAATTATCTTGATACCCCATCTGGCCACTATCTCTCTCTATGTTCTCTAGGCCTTGATTTGTAAGTCACATTAGGCATTAAAAATGACCTTCTTAGCCACTATCCAAGATATCAACACCACATATAAATTTAATAAATCATCTTACCATTCTCAAACACTATAATTCATTCTTCATATGTCTTGACAATACCTCATGACACCTCATTGGATTAGGCAGGGTCTAGAACTAATATAGTTGCATGCTAGGTCTATAGGTCTCACCCCTAAAGGCTCACTCTAAGACTAACTTGAGTTATCCATAGCCTCATAATCATGTTAAAACAACCTTATACATCCTATTTTTCCTCTTTTCATCCATCTTACCTGACCACCAATCTCATATCTTTTCACAGAGTCCCTTCATGTTATGACTAGTGTCATGATTAGGCTTCTCAAGTGCTTAAAGCATGACAAATGAATTTAAAACACTCATTCATGCCTTTAAACCTTTCTCACATGAATTTAATTCTCCTTATACAATGTCATACCTTTTTACATATATATCCATGCTCATTATGCACATGCTTATGATATGACTATGCTTATTATGACTAGGCTTCTCAAGAACCTTATACTCAAGGACTAGTACTAAAACATGCCTACCTTGTACTAAACCTTGACATAAACCTTAGAATAATCATTATGTTGCCTTTAAATTATCTCTTATCACATGGACTCCTTATCATATACCACTTCACCATGCATCTTTACAATATGTATCTTGACATTAATGACATCGACCTTAAACTTGACATTAAAGATAACACTTCTCAACAGTCCCGATGGGTCACCCTTGATTTATATACCTCACCATGGAGTGGGGTTTACATGATACTAATATATGAATTATTTGGTCAATTATTATTTAAATAACTCGTGAGGAGGTGATGAAACCCTGCTTAAAAGCCAAAATACATGAAAATAAAAGACAAGTGAATAAACTTTATGGTCATATTTAGATCACCCAAACCATATAGATTTGAGGAGGTACTTAATGAAATTATTTTCACACTTTTGGAATAAATAAATCAAGGCAAATAATGAGTTATTTTGGTTACCTAATTTCCCTAAATGGGATGGGGGGAGAGCATACGCGCATCAATCATTTTGCTAAAAAAATAAATAACTTCAACAAATAAGTAATAAAAATGAAAATCTTAGAGTGTTTATCTCATGTGAGAGTTAATTCACCAAAAAAAATGTGTTGTGAATTTTTATCCCCTTTACATTAGTTGAAAAAAAAACTTTTATAAGCTTGAAAACCATCTAAGTCATGAAAAGAACTAAGTTCATTTTAAACACCAAACACAAAGTGTGAAAGATTTAAGCATGTTCAAACTTGATCTTTTCCAACTTAGGACCCATAATTATTAGAGGGTTTTTGCCCACTTAGAATCCCAAAAGTGAATTAGAAAAAAATGTATTGGATTTTTCTCTCAAGTTTCTCTATTTTCTTATCTTAGAGATCGATGTCGATCTATGCATGGATTGATGTCAATCTATAGGGATTAACATTTGTCAATCCAAATGGATCAATGTTGGTCAACATATATTAATTTTGGTTACTTAAAAAACATAGAAAAATATAAAATGGATTTTCATAGAAAATATTGTTATCCAAATGATCTTAAAACCAACAAATTACACTAGATCTTACAGGCAAATGGTCAAATAAACAACATTCAAATCCTCAAACATAGAATAAAATCTAGAAAACTCAATAAAAAGCTTCATGATTCATGTTTATACCATACTCTATTATTTACATAGGGCTTGATGTCAGTTCTAGTAGAATCAACATAGGTCTTATTAGAATTGATGTTGATCTCTGTGTAAACTATGTCACTAAAAAATAAAATACATGAAAAACAAAGTTAAAAGTCAAATTTTGAAGATTCTTGGGCATTTATTAGTAAAATTAATAGTAAAATATTAATCTCCTTTCTTGTATGGGGTGATTTAATTCCCATCGAGCATGCCATATGTGATCATAGGACTCCCAAAAGGGAGGTTAGTATAGTGTTAGGTTAAATAATAAAACTCAAATAAACACACTAGCATTTACACTCTTAGCCTAGATACTAGGGAGAGCTTAGTAACAAAAGCTAAAATAAAGCACAATAAAAACATAAAATACAATGACTCTTTTACCTTCCTTGGGAGCTCCAAATGCTTTTTTGAGTGGCTTGCTTGGCTTGTGCATCAAGAAGTCTTTGGAAAATGGAGCTTGTTATCTCCTTCTCTCTTTGGCACTATGGTTTTGATGTGGCTTGTGATTGCTTGGATTAATATTTTGGTATTATAACACTATTTTTATGAGTCTTATGGAACAAATCTTACATAATAACTCTATAATATACAAGCTTAAAAATAAAGAGGCATGGCCTTGTATTTATAGTTTTAGGAATTAACTCTCACACAAGGTGAGTTAGGGTTGAGTTAAGGCTTGGAATGGGTTAAAACTAAATTTAGGTGAGTCAAATTTAACTCTAGTAGATTTAATAGTTGTCAAGTAATTATGATTTATAATTACTAGGCATGGCTCTCAAAATTAGATATTTTCAAAGATCTTGACAACTCATAAAGGCAATGATTAAAGGCTAGGATATTTTAAATTTTTTAATTTCCTTTTTTTAGATATTCATTAATTTTAAATAGATAATTTAACTAGGTATTTAATCTAGTTTAGTTTGTTAATTTATTTTGATTATTCTTTTATCTCTTTTAAGATTTGATTTAAGTGTGCAAGTGCCCCACTTAATAGGTCCATGGTTCAAATTGACTATGGTGATGTCGCAAGGTGATTAGGGATGAATTCATGAAAGGTTATGATTTCATATGATAAGATACCTTAATTAGGGATGACTCAACATGATTTTAAGCTTTAATGAATGATGGACAAACAAATTTAGGATGTTCAGTGATTCTTAGGCTTAATTTGTAATAGTTGGTAGGAATCAGTCTAAAATTTGGTTAGGAGCCAATTGTGGCCAATTTTAGGAGTCTAAAATAAGGAGAGTTCAAGTTAAGGAAGAAGAATAATTATGGCTTCCCTTACATAATAATAATCACAGGTTAGTTTTGTACTTAAAATTCTTGTGTGTGTAATGTTTGATGGATTTTGTAATTGAAATGGTTACTAGATTTTTCATTTGCCTAAATGTTGTGAAAAATTTTAGAGGGCTATATGTAGGGACCTATGGAAGGATCATCTCCAGATAACCCTACACCCAACCCAGGGTAACCTAAGGGAATTGGGTAGAGATATAAGAATTACTATGGTTATTTAGGCTATAATTAAGCTTTATCTTAAACTCCTTTTTCAATTTGAAAACCTATGTTCAATCATACAATGATTATTTCTTGATGGGTATATTTGATTTGGCTCAAACTAGTTTTGTTGTTGAATCAGTTTGATGTATATTCATTAAGGTATTTTATAAAATAGATTAAAATTATGGGATTATATGAGTGCTCGACTGTGTAAATCTAATTGGATTTTGGGTATAGATGAACGAGTTCTTTATACAAAATGGACTATGGAATATATACATATATATATGTACAAATATATACTTATTTTGAATTGATGATATATATACACACACTTTTATCCTAGAAATTTGAGGCTTTCAAAGGAAATTCTATGTGACCAGTTGTAGGATACTTGTATAAATGAACTCAAATTTTTAATTTCAAATGGAATTATGTTGCTTTAGTTTTTAAATTAATTTTTAAATTTTAAGTCAAGACCATAGTTTTCATATTAGACTCTGTCATAAATCCTGTAACTAGCATACTTATTCATATATGGATTTAGAAACAAAATGGTTAAATCCATAATATATAGCCTAGGTACGGGTATATGAATGAACAAACTATTTTTTGTACACTTGGTTATATGCATAGATATATGCACGAAGAGGTTAAAGTTGTTTGGTAGAGTTAAGATTTTATTTGAATTCAATATTTTTTATCTACGGAAATGTATAGATATGATTATGTATTATTATTACATATATAGATCAGACTATGATTTGAGTATGAGTCTTGCCTAGTTGGTGAAAAGACTAGTATGCATTTTAATTTATATAATTAGCATGAGGGGATTTATGGGGTCAAATATAAGTTGTTATATAATAAATCCTAAGATGGGTATATTCAACTGAGTGTATGAGTTTTATCATATGCATATTTATTAAACGTTAATTTAAATCGATTGATTTGAGTAATTTGATTAAACAAAACTAGTACAAATGGTTGGTTTTGTACGAGTGTGAATCACATGAAATTTTGTGTGTTTTTAGTTATATGAGTATATTGGTATTTATATGGTTTATAAAAGGGGATATGGGGCTATTTTATTAACTAGATGTATATATTACATATACGGAATACTCTAAGTCATTAAATAATGGATGTCTTATTTGAATATACCATATATAATAAAGTATTTATATTATTTTGAAAATGAAATTGAGAATTAATAAAATATACATATACAGGGTATAAAATACATGGTTTTTGACTATGTTATAAATTCTATTATTATTATACCATATATATATATATATATATATATATATATATCTTTGTGTGTGTGTGTAAGTTCATGGTTGTGTTATGTTTGATAACATTGTAATAATAATTGTGTGAATATGAGTGCTTGTATATATTTTAATGTTTTTATAAAAGTATTAAATTAATTTATTTATGAGTTTTAAATATTAAGCATATTATGATGTTTTGGACTAGCTTTTGTTTTATACATGGAATATGAACAAATATATAAGCCTATATTATCATGTTTATTTCGGGGATGAAATAGCATTATAATTTGCTTTATGATTAAATTAATTGAAAGTTTAGATAAGTCAATACCTTAATGGTATGTTATATTGAGGAATATTTTTTATTATGTTTATTAGTCTATAATAAACTAGATGATATTGGATTTGGTACATTACATTTGACAGATAAAATGTGTGTATTTAATATT
The DNA here is from genome assembly GCA_037957365.1 of Torreya grandis. Classification (NCBI taxonomy): domain Eukaryota; kingdom Viridiplantae; phylum Streptophyta; class Pinopsida; order Cupressales; family Taxaceae; genus Torreya; species Torreya grandis. Next base: position 2,041,459 of record JARHVA010001948.1, read on the forward strand.
TCTATACTTGGCATATTTTTATCATCTAAAGGGAAATATTTTGAATGAATATTTTGGTTTTTATATTATTATATATTTTTATTTAATCTCACAGTCATAACTCTAAATAAATAGTGGATGGATTCCACTAGCTTAATTAGCACCATCAATGCAAGATGAGGTATAATCCGATTGAGTGATGTGTATAAAATTAACTAATCCTAGAGATATTTAATTATTTTAAACTTTGTCTAAATTAATGTTTTAATTAAACATTATCATTTAATATGTTGATATATTTTTCATATTTTTGCAATATCATGTTAGAACATATTTCTTTTTGATAGACATTATGTATTAAATATCATCAAAACACAAGTTCTAGTTTATCACTCTGGATTCTTGCACCATCATTATCTACCCATAAATAAAGTGAGGGCCATATCCTTTTTGAGAGATAGTGAAGGGGATATATGGTCTGTGGTTGGTGTGGAAAATCACTCAGATGATGCTCTCCCTCCCAGCTGAGGTACTACACTAGAGACTACACTTGAGATTACTTATTGATACTTGAGTTGTGAAGACTCTTGAGTCATGGATACTCATGCTTTGTGGAGATTTGTATCATATTTTATTATTTGAGATATTATTTATTGATAAAAACTATAATATTTATTCATTATACTTCTACAACAATGGTTGTAATATTGTATTAGTAGTGGTTAAATTTTTATTATTTCATTAATGATTTAGATGTAATCTTTATTATTTATTCAACATTGTTCATGATTATGATATTTATTTATGGTGATCCTTAGCTAAGTGGATTATATATAAACCTAATGGATAAATAAATTAATATAGTTAGTTAAATATCACTAATTAGATTTCTCATGGTGAAATCTGTAAGATGAATATGTGCCATTAATTGTAAAAAAAATACTATATTCTGGTAAAATCCAGTGGGGTTTTTACAATAATTTCTTATTTCAAATAAAACTAATTATGTAAAAATAATTAAGAGTAACCAAAAAACAACATAACTTCATATTAGGAAACCCTCTTTATTCATTATGATGCTTCCCAACATATTCACAGTCCCCCCCTCTCCTACACATTAGGTTAACCTAGTACACAATAAACACAATATGATATATATATCAAACACCCAAAGTTTTATATAGCTATGCCAAATTGTAATGTTATATGAATAAATCAAATATAAATTAAGCTATGCTAAAATAATATATAGAGTACACAAGCTTCTACAAAAACCTTTTTCATGACCAAGAAATATAGTTTTTCCATCTATTATTTTCCAAGCTATATGGTAGCATAAGTTGTCAAAGTTAATAGAATCAAAGTGACATAAGAATGTCAATATATTAATAGGTTTATAGGTTTCTATGTTTCTAGATTGAGATATTACATGTTTAAGGCAAAAGACTTTGAAAATATGTTACACCAATAAAACCTTCTAAAACATAAAATACACATAAAATCTACAACTTATTGTTCATTATTTCCAATCTAAATGATAATAAGGTAAACAAGATAAGACATCAAATTTATTTTTATGAATAAGGTATCATATTTTCCAACTCAAACATAGTCGTGCAATCAATAACACATAAGTATTGAATGTAATATACTTTTCTCAATGCATGTTACAACCATGTTATGTATTTGCTTAGTCAAAACATGAATGCCAATATGTATCAATATAGTCAAGAGTTAACGCAATCCAAAATGAACTCAGAAATGCAAAATTAATTATACCAATAACAAGGATGATCTTAATGTTAATTATAGTATGAAGCAAATTCTTCAATTTTATTTTCATTATGCCTGATAAGAAACACTATATAGACACCAAGATTTTCTAGGCAAAGGATATATATCTTTGTACATTAGGGACTATTAGTAAAATATCTTAGAATAATATAGGGTAAGCTAAATGATATTCAAGTACATCATCATAAATGTTTCTTTTATTTTAAGTAGAGTACCACAATAAAATTATGACATGAATATATTTAAGAACCTCAGTGTGGTACTAATTATATATTAGGAGTCTAAAGAGCACACAAGTGTTGATTAGTTATTTATTAGTGAATCAAGTAAAAATACATGTATAAAAATGCAATGAAACTAAACACTCTTTCCTAAGAACTATAGGGAGCATAACATAATGGATAAAACCAAAAATACAAGATAAAAACACATAATTTTATCTCCCTTATCGAGTCTATTATCCACTTATTAGCATAGTAAATGTTCTTACTTAGTCTATTTCATTAGAGACTTTGATTAATGCTTATCCATGTTGGTATCACTTATCTAATGGTCACATGTGGATTTTCTTGGATTGGCTTGGTTTGGTGTGAAGCTTAGTATTAATTTGGCATTATAACACTACTTTGATGGCTTTTTGAAGGCATTCCTACAAAATAACTTTACACATAAAAGCTTGTTTGGGTAGAGTGAGGGCACTTGTATTTATAGGTCTTAAACTAACTCTACCCTATGGAGGTTAGTTTTAATTCCAACTTTGGTTGAGTCTAAAATAACCTAGGTTGAGTCAGGTTAATCTTGAGTTGGTTCAAAGCACTCATGAAGTCTTAACAACTCATTTTCAATTATTTATGAGCCATGACAACCCACTTTAGATATTTATGAGGCTTTGACTCACCTTTTTGGAATATTTAGGAATTAATAAATCATTGTATTAGCTCCTTTGACCTTGAATTTGCTATGGCTAACATTCCTCTTTTTTATTTAATATGGGGACCCCTCTAAAAATCTCCTAAACTAAAGATTTAGTATCCTTTATTTTGTTATTATTAGTAGTGCCTACTTAAATCCTTAATATATATGTAACCTTAATTTTCCCAAGTAGAAAAAAGCCTCATTTTTTTTATAACTAAGGTAGACTGGTTCTTTCATGAATTAAGATGCTAATATTGCAGGTTTACTTTTGACAAAATTTTCTAGAGTCTCATTCCTTTCCTGGAGTAATAAACCTATCACCCTTTGTGACAAATTAAAATGTTAATAAGAGATGGGTAAATATTAAATGAATTGTGTATATTTTCACCTAATACTTACTATTTTTTATATATTTTATAGAGGGAGAGTCTAGTTGAATGAGAAGGTGCCACATCACTAAGGTGTTAGAGTGGCCAGTCTCTGAACCTATCAAAGATGTCAAAACTTTGAAAAGACAAATTGAATGAAAAGTCACAATGTCACCAAGATGTTAGATTTTTTAATCCATGGACCTATTAGATATCTTAAAACCTAGGAGAACCCAATTGAATGATAAGGCACCACATCACCAAGGTGTTAGAATTACTAGTCCCCAAACCTATCATAGATGTCAGAACCCAAGAGAGCTTAGTCAAATGAAAAGGTACCACATTACTAAGTGTTAGAGTGGTTAGTCCCTAGACCTATTATATATTAGATCTTGGGATAGATTGACTAAATGAAAAGGCACCATATCATCAAGGTGTGAGAGTGGACAGTCCCTAAACCAGTTAGAGATGTCAAAACTTGGGAGAGCCTAGCTAGTTGAATGAAAAGTTACCACATCACCAAGGTGTCAAAATAGTTAATCCTTTGACCTCTTAAATATGTTAGAACCTAGGAGCACCTAATTTAATGAGAAGGCATCATGTCACCAAGGTGTGACAGTGGATATTCCTCAAAACTCTTAGAGATGTCAGAGCCCAAAAGAGCTCAGTCGAATCAAGAAGTGCCATACCACCCTATAAGGTGGATAAACTAGTATCCACCTAAGGCCCTAAGAAGGAAAAAATAAGGTACAAATGAGGCAAAATAACCAATCAAGATGTGAAATGTGTCCCTAAGAAACACATCATTTTTGTTATGGGAATGACATGGAGTACAAAACTATGCCTAGGTGCCTATTTTTAGTAAGAGAAAAATGAATAGATGACACATGTTGGAATATAGGAATTAATTAGGAAGCCTCTAAGAGATGTGACCACATGCCTACAATGCATTATTCATTAACAAAATAGTAATTTTGGTCTAATTGGATAGTGGTGGATCATGGGATTCAAATTCAACTTTAGAGGATCATATTTGGCTAACATTGGAATATCAGGGGCTTCAAATTCAAATATATATTTAAAAGCAAAGAGATAAAATCTATCCATGAACTCAAATTTAAATTTGCATCAAGTGAGCCACTAAACACCATTAATAAAAGGGTTGTATACATGCATTTATAAAATCCTAAGGAAAACTCACTAACAATTACCCTTGTTTCCTTTGAGAACACTCCAAATCCTAAATTTTTCAATGCTCATAGAACACCTTTGTATTCCATGTCTCCTATGCTCAAAGCTTCCCTTTTGCCCTTCCATCCTAGTATAATGACTACATCCTCTTTAAATCCAAGGATAAACCTAAGTATTGGGATATCATATTCTTAGTTGGCTTGACCAAATTCAAGCATTACAATGACTTATTCAAAGCGGTCCAAAAAGTCCCCAGGGATTCAAGCATAGATGACAACTAGAAAGTAAAGTTTGAGGATGTCCTTTAAACTTACAATGAGTGTAGACTTCATAGATCCATTTCTAAGGGGATATATTCTTGTGCACTGACTTATTTGGAAACCTCCTCCACAACACCATATGCATGTTGAATAGGGTCCATGACTAGGTGTATTCACCTAACTCTTGAAACTAAATTGTTAATATCTCTAGGAATGTCTTTAAGGAATACTACTCCCTCCCTAACTACACCTTATTTTATGATGTGGTAGTAGTGATGGTTTGGATAGGAACCTAACAAATATATGGCATCCTTCATGACTAGGTTGAGAACCCATATACTAAATGGGCTAACAAGGAGGATATTAATGTGTATATGGTTTATACCTTCTAAGAGGAAGTCCAAGTAGGCATGATCCTATTGAATTGATTATTTAGGGCCCAATATTTCTTTCACATTAATGAGTTATGGGATCCTCTTCTCCATATGATCCTCACATGCTCAAAAGTCCTAGACATAGTAGGATTAAGCAAATTCAAGTTGGTCATTTCCATGATAGATGCCCAAGTCAAGAATAATTTCTTCATGATGAATTACTTGGTAAATGTAGTCTATGGGATACTCTCTTTCAATCCATTGGCTTCTCCTACGTGGCTTCCTAGGGGCTCGATAGTCCATGTGGTTTCTACAAGCTGTATGTCTACTAATTCCACAACCACATCTAAGACATATGTGAGTATTTTACCCAGTGGTGTACCAAGTGATCAATGAGGTCTCGATGGCCTAATTATCAAAATCAATCAGGGATTCTATCACAACCATTATGGACTACTAGCTTTATAGAGAGTATATCATGATCTAGATTGTGATTTTCCTTAGATATCCCCTTCACTTGCCATATTTTAGTCTAGATTATCTAGCAAAGCAGGAGATTGCTCATCAACTAGTGAAAGTAATCTTCAAGTTCTATATATAGAATCATTAAAAGGCATTCCCACCAATTTAAATCACAATTAAGCACCATGTCTACAAGGCCTTCCCTCTAATCCAAAAGATGCTAGCTGAGTGGGACTCCTTCACCCTATAAAAAGACAAACTTTGCCACTAAGACTAGCTCACTTGGTGCACTATTCAACCTACCTCAATATCAACTATGATCATGAGGTAGAGGATGATAATGATCTCTATCTAGATGCCACTAATGACCAAGAGGTGTTATCCTTGATCATAGTAAATAATAATAAAAAAGGGAATAAGGTTCAATGGGCCCTATGTGCCCCATCCAACTCACTCAACCCGTAGAGGATCCAACTCTAACACATGTTATCTCTTATAGGATCTTATAGGGAATCCTACCACATTATCCTCCTCTTGTTCCAAGTCTAATTCTACCTCTTATAGTAGCTCCTACTCCTCTTGCCCTGGATCTACTTTTACCTCCTCTAGTATCTCCAGTAGCCCACCCACAATAGAGCCAAGATTGATCTACACACTACCAAGTAACCCAAGCACATCTAGTTCAACCATCAACACCTTATCCTCAAGACACACAAACCCTAAGGTTTGATGTGGTTAATAGTCTTAGGGTGATATTAGAGTGAGGCTCTGAATCGGCATCCATCTAGGTTACCCCTCTTACACCTCTGATTTTTCCCATTTCCCTTCCACCCCTCGCTCCTATCATTTTTCAACTCCCAATCCTAACACTCACCAATTTTTCTCTACTCTCATAAGCCCCTCAAGTGGTGCCTCCTCTATTCCCCATTGGACCCCCTTTATCATTTTCCCAATTACCTTTGGCCTCATCCTCTCAAGTGTCCTTACCTTTTTGTTCCCCTCCACTCCATCTATTTCATAACTCAAAGTCCTCCCAGTGTCTTCCTTGGGTGTGCCTTTATAATCAAGTATGACTATGACTATTAGAAGCATATCATTAGTGGTAATAACCCTCCTAGTACCCACTCTAGTCATCCCAATGCCTTCCTCATTAGCTTTGATTCCTCCACCATTGGACCCCATACTTTTTATTATCTTGGCTAATCCTTTCACTACAACATCTAGAGCCAACTTGAGTAAGAGACCAAAAAAGAAACAAAAGAAAACTCACACTCTATCTCCAAATCTAAGGCCTTCTACTTTAGTCCAACCCCAAGTCACAACACTTTGATGCCTTGTTCCCCAACCCCCTCTTTCCATTACCAAAGGCACCATGGGATTGGCCTTCCTCTAACCCATCTTTTCCATTTTGTTTAATGACCCTTTCTTGGGGGCAATTCCCCCTTAAGTGAATTTAACTAAGGAATAGTGGTGGGCACAAATGTTCCCATGTACCTCCCCTTTTATTCTTCCTCATTTATCTCCCATGCCCCCATTATCTCCATTGTTTTCCTAATTCACCCCATCCACTTCTTTCATCTCCCCTCCACCTCATCCTCCTCCCTTCACCATCATTTTGGCCACCCCTCCTACACCTCCCATAACCTAGGGAATGGTCCCAAGGTCATAATCATTGAATATGATTACCCAAGACAACCCATACATATAAAGGAGCTTTGATCGAGGCCTTAGAAGTATGAAGAAGACACTGATGTAGAGGTTTACTAGTGAAAGGAATCTAGTGGTTTAATAGACCCATCAAGATTTGTTTTCCCTCACTGAGGTGAGGAATTCTAATAGAGAAGAAAAGATGGATGAGGACCCACTCCCCATTCTCCAATCAACCCACGATATGCCTAAAAAGTTACTCAAAGACATGCATAGCCAGGTTTAAACCTTAAAATCATAATTTAAGATCACTTTTTCCATTAGGTTGATTAGGTAGGTCAAACATTCCCTCTTATTACTCTTTTCAATCCTTAGGAAAATAGTGGAGACTCTGGCTGAGACCAATGTACTTATTTAATAAACCTAGGCTTATATGGAGAGGATTATAGAGATTGACATAAAGTGCAAGAATTTGCATGTGGTAATCAAAAATGGGATGTTCTTAGAGCTAAAACTATTGTTAATCTTAGACTTGGGGTTGTATTAGATGTACACCAAGAACACGAGGTATTCTATATAGTAGTGGTTGGTTGTGGCTTGCACTATAGCAAGACCCTTGGAAGAGGAAAAGAATAAGATATTAACCTACTTTAAGGAGGTCAATATCTCTATGTTATTCCACCTAAATAGAACCCTACTATATCAAGGGGAATTTAAAGTCCACCTAGGTTAATTCAACCAAGTTATAAGGGATAAGTTTACTATATCAAACCATGAAGGGACCTAGCTAGTGTTGGATCTATCAACATAGCCTATGGAGAGCATCAACTAGGTCCACAAGGTCCAAGTGTTAATAGAAGAACCCTTAAAAGTCTACCAGAGACTAGTGACACAAGTTGAGGTAATCTTTAGGGAACCCCTAATGAACCTTATCAAGTTGGTTAAGGAGTTTGACCTTGTGGTAGATGCATTGGAATTTAAGCATGTTAGATCAAAGAAGTTAAGAGCTAGACCTTCTTAGTCACCTCCTCATGTTAAGTAAGTGGTCCCCTATAGATATTTTATGGGTTTGAGGGGATTTTCTTATTTAAAATTTTGAATTATGATTATAACTATAATGAATGGCCATCATGGCATAAGATGGGATATTCACACTATTTAGAGGAGATTCTCATCCTAATCTATATAAGTAAGGACCTATTGTAATATATAGTTGACTAAAAATTGTTCAAAAGTGTTGTTAGATTATATCTATGGTTTCACCTAATTTTTCCTTCATCTCTCTAGACTTTAAAATTGGCCTAGATCAATTATTATAATAGCACTCCTATTAATGAACACAATTCTTTTTTTTTTCAAAGGGTTTATTTTGTGTTTCAATTCTCTTTCATCTCCCTTCTTGAATGACTATCAATGCTAGGTTAATTGTATTAATACTTTATTAATTTATGTGTGTTATAGTTATAATGTGCTTAGTTATTACAATCACTATATAAATTTTCTTAGTTCCTTTTGTAGTGATGTTAATTTGTGTGTTAATATACAAATTATCATATGGTGTTTATGTGTACTCTACTATAAGTTCCAAGTACTCATCTTTAGTGAGAGCTCATATTGAAGGCATACACTTGGTTCCCTCATAATCTTCCCATTGTATGTTCTTGGAGGTAAAACTTTAGTGAAACTTAATCTATAGTGGTATAACTGACATAGAGTCACTTGGTTTAATAATCAATGCATTGAGTTCATCCTAAATTTAGAGTCTCCCTTTTTTGTCTTACCATTCCCTCTCTTTTGTGTTTGTTCTTTAAAATTGAGCTAATCTTTCTCCTTGTATTTAGAAACAAAAAACATAATACTAAAATTCTCATAATAATCTTTGACCTGTATGTATGAAATTTAGATTAAACTTTCAGTGGTCATAGTGTATCTCTTGGAGACTATTCACGTAGACTTCATTTGTGAAGTCAAATACCTATAGTCATGCCTTGGGTTGATCCTATATTAGTCCTAAAATGGAGGATGAAAATTTGTAGTTATCCCCACCTTCCATTTTAGCGAATGTCCAATCTCATGGGCATTTCTTGAATAGATGAGTTTGAAGAAAACAAAAGTTGGTGCTAAAAGGAGGGATTATCATAGGAATACTCCATGCTTGTCAATGATTTTGTGTCATGAGTATGTCAAGATTATCTTATTGGTAATAACATGTTAACTACTATTTGATTGTGAAGCATCCTAGAGACTAGTTCACCTATTTTCAGGGTTAGGTCCTGTTAAGGACGATTAGTAATTTCCCTGAAAATTTTCCACAAAAAACCAAACTCAACCAACCTAGACCTACCATTATTCCCATTGGTTCATCTCTAAAACCTATCCTGAATTTGCATCCTAAGATGGCTTGGTTATTTGGATCTGGTTATTTGGATCTACCATCAACATCTTAGGAGTTACCTATTATTTACCTAAGAACCCTAAGAGGTATCTTCCCCATTTCACCCTATCAATGGATGAACTAATAAGGAACACATAACATCCTATAAAACTACCCTAAGGATTCTAAATATATAACATGAGGATGTGGTATATAGAATTTTTCCCATTACCCTAATGGACTCAACATGTGATCAGTTCCTTAACCTTCTTAAAGACTTTATCCTGAGTTTAGACCATTTCATCACTACTTTCCTCACCAAATTTGGACAAGAGACCCCAATGTCTGATACTAGAATTTTACTTATATTAAAAGGGATCCTAATGAACCCATTACGAACTTCATTACTAGGTTTCATAAGATGTATAGTCAGTTCATCATGCTTTACCAACCCAACCTTAAATTAGCACTTAAAATGTACAAGAATGTGTTAGACCCTTAGATAGCCATGTTCTTAAGAAGGGATACATCCATAATAGACCTATCATTATCTTATGCACGGGCCATCAAATTAGATAGGCAATTATATTCTCAAGGTCATATAATGATCCCCACTCTTGATGTGCTACCATAGATGTTTTCATTGAACTTATTTCCCAATGTTAATAAAAATGCCCCAAAGGTTAAGCTACTCCCTGTGATGCATCAACTCCCACTGGGTCATCCCACTTCAAACCAACAACTAGGTTTCCTACACCTAGGAAGACATGAACTGATTCTCCAAACTGAACACTAAGTAATGTTGTTCATGGCTAACAATACTAAAACCACACCTCAATAGTTCACCAAGACTAAGTTAGATTCAATTCAAAAGATAATATAAAAACATATAAATGACTTCTTAGGGTTACAAAGATAATTAACTCTAATGCACAAATTTCCAATAAAAACTTCACATATCAAATACCAAATAGGAACTATAACCATCCTCACAACCCCCTAGAACCTTCACCCAACAGGCTACCTGAAATCAATATATTTAAGATAGCCTTGCCTAACTGGTGTTGAGTGCATAACACAATAGCACATGGGGAACTAGACTACTCAAAGTTTAATTCTAATTTTGAAATCTTCTAGAAGGAAATGAAAGAATATGAGGTGGTCCCCAATCATCCTAAATCCTCTAACTCATTTAAAGCCCTTATTATTACTATCATGTTAAAAACCATGGATTTCCCTATCTAGGAATAAAATGAGCTAGATGAGGGTATTAGTGAGGTGCAAGCATTGAAATAGTTCTAAAGGAAAAAATAAGCCCTTAGGAATAGGCAACAATAACAACCCCTTACTACCTCAACACCCCCTAATAATGATGCAACCTTGCCAAACCAAAATGTTAGGAATGATCCCCAACCTCCAAAACCTTAAGAACTAAGGCACCTATGAAAACCCCATTGATCCAAATTAAATGAGGTTATAACATAGTCAATTATATGAGAAATATAAGGCTAACATTACCCTTCAGGAGCTTTCTCAAATCACATAGTAATAAGATCTTTTGTTGAAGTCTTTGACTCAAAAACTAACCCCACAAACCCAACCAAAACTAAGAACAACACACACCAATGTGCTCATTCACAAAAACAAGATGGATTTACCCCCCTTACTTTTAACCATTTGTTTGTTTGGAAATAATCTTGATAGTTACTTAGTAAATTCAAGAGCCTCAATCAATGTAATACTAGTATGCATATGTGAGAAACTCAAGTTATCCCCCATAAAATTAGATAAGGTAGTGGTCTAACTAGACAAGTCATAAGTAAAAGTGATAGGTGAAATACTAGACATCCACATATAGTTGTATTCTAATCTTAAGATTCAACACTTCATATATATTCAAGTGGTGGATATTCCTAAAGCTTACAACATGCTCCTCAATAGAGATTGGTCTAAAGCCTTGAATGGGTACACGACCATATATTTCTCCCATGTGTGGTTATTGTGGAAAGGAGTAACCAACCAAATAAGGGTAAACTTATAACCCCACATGAATCATATTATAAAAAAGTATAATTACATTTATGATAAGGTAAACCTAGTTTCCTCAAACCTAGGTATCTACATGATGAGCATGAAGCCACCCAAGGATCAAACTAGTCATGACCCAGGCCTATTGGGCCTATGGTTTATTTATGTAGATGGAGTTCAGTCCAAATAAGGAATTAGAGTTGGTGTTATACATATAGATCCCCTCAGGATAAAATATCTAGCATCATATAGGTTGTAGTTTCCTTGCATGAATAACTTGGGTAGAGTATGAAGCTCTAATCTTGGGATTGTAATTTGCATTAAAACACAAGGTAAACAAACTAAGAGTATTCAATGATTTTAGGCTGGTGGTCAACCAAATAAAGACTAAGTTTTAATGCAAGTTATCATATCTCATAAGGTATAATCATAGGGCTTGAAACCTAATCAAAATATTCAATGCATTTAATATCATCCCTATTCCCCAAGAGGAAAACCAAATAGCAGACTCACTAGCATATATGATAGAAAACCTAGCCCATTTGGATGATACTAAGCTAAAAAAATTATCTATGTAACTCATCCCATGTCCCTCTATCCAAGATAACTTGATAAACTTTTAAGTCTTCGATGGTGGCCAATAGATCATCTAGTTCCTCAGCAATTAGGAAATATTTAAAGCCTAAATCATAGATGAGAAAGAGACAACCTCGTGAATGAGTTGGATAAAAATGAGATCCTAAATATTCATGGGAACCAAATCCTGAAGAGGATGATCTCATTGGAAATAGCACTCAATACATTAGACCTAACTTTACCAGCTAAAAGACCCAAGTTTGAGGACCAAAAGTGTTAATTCATTAACCTCGATCCTATAAAAAATCCCTAGAAGGTTAATGTGGGCCTTGATTGGATGGACCATGAACTAGAGTAACTACAAAGGTTATTTTTGAGATATAAGGATATGATTTCCTAGGCCTATGTAGATCTTAAGGTCTTCAATCTGAGAGTGATCACTCATATTGTTCCCATAAAACCTAGCCAAAAACCCTTTAGGTAAAGATAAAGACTAGTAAACTTGATCTTAGAGCCCTTAATACACAAGTAAGTTCATAAGTTGTTGTCTATAGGGATAATCTTCACAATTTACCACTCCACCTAGGTGGCTAACCTAGTCCTGATGAAAAATAAGAATAGAGAAATTTTTCTATGCATGGACTTACAAAACTTGAATCAGACCTTAGATAAAGATAATTACCCATTGCCCTCCCTAGATGAGGTGATCCAAATGGTGAGTGTGTCTCAAATGATGTCCTTTTTGGATAGATTCTTAGGATAAAACCAGATCTAGGTCAACCCCAAAGATATAACTAAGATTGCTTTCACCACCAAGTAGGGTACATTTTCTTATAAATGCATGTCTTTCAAGTTTAATATAGGGAAATGAATTTCACTTTTGAAGGACTAATAGGTAAATGTATAATAATATATATGGATGACCTAACTATGTTTTCAAAATATAGGTCAGATCATGTATGCTATTTGGAGAGGGTATTTGAAAGATGTAGAAGGTATGGCATTTCCTTAAACCCAAAGAAGAGCATGTTCAGTGTCATCAAATGTAAGCTTCTTGATCACATTATCACAAAAAAATGTCTTGTTATTGACCTTGAAAGGGTGGATGTAATTTTTAAACTACCTTTACCTAACAATAATAAGGAACTAAAATATATCTTTTGGAAAATCAACTTTGTGCATAAGTTCATTTTTGGATTTACTAAAATAGTAAAATCCTTGAATACAATTTTGAAACAAGATGAAAAAGTGGAATGGCATGTGAATTCAAAGAACGCTTTCCAAGATGTTAAATACATTATTATGCAAGCCCTAGTCCTCATCTTTCAAGACTATACACAATATTTATACATTTATCCCTTTGCTTTAGAGCACACCATTATCGCTTGCCTCACCCAAATATTAGAAGAAGAAGAAGAAGAAGAAAAGTCAAGTCGATATGGTGAAAAAATTCATACACTACATCATTCAGAATAAAGACATCATTATCCTAGACCTAGCTATAAAATAGATTTTGGGATAGAATGAGATAGGCAAAAGACAAGGTTGATGGATGATGAAATTACAAGATTGTGACTTGGAAATCAAGCCAGCCAAACTAGTTATAGAACAAGGCCTTACTCGACTAATAATGGAGATAAACCCTAGGATTATAGTACACTAAATAGACCAATAAAGGGTACTATAATCATACTAGTAGGCCCCAATCATGCACTTTCTACTCTATGGAAATGGACCCCTGAGACTCAACCACACACATATGAGGGCTTTCTAATTGAAGGTTGTGCAATATATGTTGAAGAAGGGAGTTATATTCAAAAGAAACCATGAAGGAATATACCTCTAGTGTGTAGCACAAGAGGAGGCCAAAGACATAATATAAAGTTTCCATGAAATATTGGGAGTCAGCCACCCTAAATCAAATGCCATGGCCTACAAATTTCTTTAGGCAGGCTACTACTAGCCCATACTATTTAAATATGTTTATGCCCATGTCCACTTCTGCCATCAGTGTTAGACCTTTGCTAAGAGAGAAACACATGAAAAAATGTCACTATATCTTGGTGTGGAGTCTACACCATTTGCATAATGGGGACTAGATTGTGTGGGGGTCATTAACCCCAATTTGTCAATTGGACATAAGTTCATTCTTATGGGCACAAACTATTGCATAAGGTGGTTTGAGGCAGATGCAACCAAAAGAAGCACCATTTTTGAAATCATAAAGTTCATTAAGAACACCATAAAAACTTTTTTTTGGTCCCCATTTATTTAATATGTGATAATGCTTATGCCTTTCAATCCATAGAATTCACATAATGGGCCTATGATAATGGGATCATGTTGAAGTTCTCATCTAATCACTATTTATAAAGGAATGGATTGGTAGAGTCCACTAATAATAATTTGATTTATGCCATCAATAAATTAGATATATAAAATCCCTAAGAATGGCACTCATTATTAAATTTCTACCTACAGGCAAACTACACTAGGGATAAATAATCCCTTAAAATCTCTTCGTTCCTTCTAGTTTATGGATTGGAGCCAATCATGTCACTTATGCTTGGGTTACCAACTTATAATTTCATGCAATAATTCATGGAGCCAAATTATAAGGTGAATTCTAAACTCTTCAACCTAATTCATTTATAGGAAGCCCAAGATGAATCTCTGTTAATCTTTATCAAACACCAAGATACAGTCAAAAGGTGGTTTGATAAGAGAGCAAAGATCAAGACCTTTAAAATCTCTAACCTGGTCTTAATGTGGGACAAGGCTCACAAAAATAAAAGATAACATTCAAAATTTTATCCCCTATGGATTGAACCATACAAAATAGTCAAAATCCTAAGCTATAATTCCTTCTATCTCAAATATCTTGAGGGAAATAAGATACCACTTCTAGCAAATAGGCAATTCTTGAAACATTATTTCTCAATTGTGCCCTCAAGTGTAGTTTCTAACTAATCTAAGAAGAGGTGGTAATGTATATATTATATAATTTTTTTTTTGTTGTGTGTTTAATTTTTTTATGTGCTTTTCTTTTGTTTGTTTTTTTGCCCATCTAGATCCATTTCTATTTTTTGATGTTCTCTAATGCCTATGCCTATTAGTGGTTGCTCCAGGTGATGGCCAAAGCTCATAAGGATTGTTAAAGAGTAGGAAGGCCTAAGTTTAAACCTTCAATATAAGTAACTTTGGGATGGTAATTGAAAATTTTGACATTCTAAATCTAAGAGGCCAATGATTTTAATAGAAATAGGTGGATTTTAGAATAGCCTACACCCTAATAAAGCCACCAAACTATACTTAAAATAACTTCTCAAGAAAATATTGGATTATTCAAGCTAATCAAAGATTGGTTGGGTATTCAAAATTTTCTCATCATCCATTAACCTTTGGCTTGGTCATGAACCCTCAATGGAAGAGACTAATAAATGATAATCTTTTCACATGGAAGCTTGGAAAAGAATAAGGAAAGCATGCAAAATTTAAATTTTGAGTCTACCTCGAAAGGGCTATACAAGTAATCTCTACCACAAGATTTCCAAATCGGATGGCAGTGAATTCAGTCCATGAATGGGACTAGAGGCATATCTATCAAGGATATGGATTCCCATCATGTAGCATATAAATTCCCTAGTCATTTTCCTTCCAATCCATCAAGCCATCAACACCCCAGATGAAGCTTGATAACCAGTCTAGCCTTGATTACTTGAATAAAATTTGGGATTAAATGGAAAATTAAAATCACTCCTTACACACACTGGTAGCCATCTATAATTTGAAATCTTAGTATGCCACTTTCTATTGTGAGACTTTAGTGCCTTATCATTTTTTTCATTAATAAATATCCCTCTTACAATCTTTGTGGTGAGCAAGGAAAAGAGAATAAACTAGTCAAGTTTTAAGTGCTTGTCATCACTTTCCCTATGGAATTCACCATTTGTTGTGGCCATCATACCCCCTTTTTCTTCAAAATGGGGGACCTCTTTAAAAATATCTTTAACTAAAGCTTCAGGATAATTTATTTTATTCTTGTCAGTAGCACCTACTTAAATCCTTAGAATATATGTCACCTTGATTTCCCGAAGAAGCAAAAGGCCTCATTTATTTGTATAACTAAGGTAGATTAGTAATTTTGTGAAATAATATGCCAACATTATAGGTTTAATTTCAATGAAATTTCCTAGAGTCTCATTCCTTTCCCATAGCAACAGACCCATCACCCTCCACAAAAAATAAAAGTCTTAATAAGATATGGATAAATATTAAATTTATTGTGTATCTTTTCACTTCTTACTTAGTATTCTTTGTGGATTTTATTAAGGGAGAGCCTGGCCAAATGAGAAGGCACCATGTTGCCAAGGTGTTAGAGTGGTTAGTCCCCTGACCTGTCAAAGATGCCAGAACCTAAGAGAGCCTAGTCTAATGAGAAGGCACAACATCACTAAGATGTCAGAGTGGCTAGTCCTCAGACCTATTAGAGATGTCAAAACCTTGGATAGCTGAGCTGAATGAGAAGGCACCACATTACCAAGGCATTAGATTTGTTAGTCACTAGACTTCTCAAAGATCTAAGAACCCAAGATATCCCAACCGAATGAGAACATGCCATGTCACCAAGTGTTAGATTGGCTAGTCCCCAAACCTATCAGATATGTCATAAACTAAGAGAACCTAGCTAAATGAGAAGGTGCCACATCACCAAGTGTTAGAGTGGTTAGTCACCAAACTTTTTAGAGATGTCAGAGCTCAAGATATCTGGATCGAATGAGAATACACCATGTCACCAAGGTGTCAAATTTTCTAGTCCCTAGATGTCTTAAAGATGTCAAAATTTGTGAGAGCCTAGCTAAATAAGAAGGCACCATATTGCCAATGTGTCAAAGTGGATAGTATTTGAACCTATCTAAGATGTCAGAACTTGGGAGAGACTAACTGAATGAGAAGGAACCACATCACCAAGGTGTTAGAGTGTCCATTCTCTATACTTTTTAGAGATGTCAAAGCCCAAGAGATCTTAGCCAAATCAAGAAACATCATGTCACCTGATAAGGCAAATAAACTAACAACCACCTAAGGCCCTAAAAAGGTCAAAATAAGGTATAGATGAGGCTAAATAACCAATTAGGATGTGTCATGTGTCCCTAGGTGACACATCATTCTTCTTAATGAAATGACATGGAGTGCAAAGCCATGCTTAGGTGTTGATCATTAGTAAGAGGACCAATGAGTAAATAACATGTGTCTAAAGATGAGAATTAATAAAGAATCCTCTAAGAGATGTGATTACATGCCTGCCATGTGTTGGGAATTAACAAAATAGGAAGTTGAGACTAATTGGATAGTTTTAAAACATATCATCACCTTTGATATATCTATTTGGAGGCAAAGGATTATGGGCTCTAAATTCAACTCCAAATTTAGAAGTAAAGAGATAAAATCCATCTACTAACTCAAATTTGAATTCCTAGCAAATGATTCATTAAATTCCATTAATACAAGGGGTTATATGCATGCATTTATATAAACCTAATGAAAGCTCACTAATGGTTACCAGTGTTACCTTTGAGAACATTCTAACTCCTCTCTTTCTAATTCTCATAGAGCAGCCTTATATTTTATGCCTCTTATGCTCAAAGCTTCCCTAATCTCCCCTCTATCCTACTATAATGGTCACATCTTATTCAAACCCAAAGGTTGAACCTAAGTACCAGGATAACACATTCCTAGTTATCTTGACCAAATTCAATCACTATAACCACTACTTTGACTCCTCCTACTATCTTTTAAAAGATCTTGAAGGGCATCCTACCACCTTATTTTCTTTATGATTTAAGTCTAGTGTCACCTCCTCAATTAGATCCTACTCCTCATGACCTGACTCCACCTCTACCTATTCTATTAGCTCTAGTAACCTACTTATGATATATCTAGGCCCAAGCTACTTGATGTCAGGCAATCCAAGCACATCCAGCTCAATCATTAGTACCTTAGGCCCAAGATGCATAGACATTGAGGTTTAATGTGGTTGGAAATATAAGGATGAGCCTAGAGTGAGGTTACCAATAAGAATCCATCTATGTTCCCCCTCTTACATCTATAATTTCTCCCATTTTCCTTCCACCCCTCACTCCTACTTTCTAAATCCTAGTCCTAACACCCACTAGTTCCACTCTACCCCCATAATCCCCCCAAGTAGTTCTTCCTCTTTTTCCCATTTCACCCCATCCATCGTTTTCCCAAGTACCTTTGGCCTAAGTCCTCTTGAGTATCCTTTCCTCTTTGTTTCCCTCTAATCCATCCATTTCATAACCTAGATTCCTCCCAATGTCTTCCCTACATGTGCCTTTATCATCAAGCATAGATATGATTATCTTAAACATATCACCAATGGAAGGAACCCTCCAAGTGCCCACTCTAGTCATCTCAAAGCCTTCCTTAGTATCTCTTAGTCCTCCAACATGAACCCCCATAGTTCTTGTTATCTCAACCAGTCCTTCTACTACAGCATCCAAAGCTAACTTGGTTAAGAGATTAAAGAAGAAGTAGAAGGAAAATCATACTCTAGATCTAACTTGAAGGCATTATGATCCAATCTAACCCTAAGTCATAGCCCCTTGGTGTTTTGCTACCTACCCTGCTCTTTTTATTACCAAGGGTGCATTAGTATTAGCCTTCAACCAACCCATCTCTTTCCTTCTATTTAATGACCCTTTCCTAGGGGTAATTCCCCCTTAGGTGAATTTAACCTAGGAATAATGGTGGATTTAGATGTTCCCATGGTCTTCCCCTTTCATCCTTCCTCCTTTCACTCCCATACCCTCTCTACCACCACTACTTTCCTCATTCACCACATAAACTTCCTCCACCTCATCTTCTACCCTTCACCACCATTTCATTTACCCCTCTTAGACCTCCCATAACCTAAGAATGGTCCCAAAATCATAGTTGCTAGATATGATTACCTAGGGCAACAGAAATGTATAATATATCTTGGACTAAGCCTCCAAAAGTATGAAGAGAACATTGATGTAGAGGTTTGTCTAGGAAGGGAATATGATGGTCTAATAGACCCATCAAGATCTATTCTCCCTAACTAAGGTGATGACTTCCATTAGAGAAAAAAGGATGGATAAATACCCACTCTTTATTCTCTAAAAAACTCATGATATGTCTGAAAAGCTCCTCAAGGACATGCAGATCCAAGTTCAAACCTAAGAAGACCAAGTGAAGAGCACTTTTCCCATCGAGATGATTAGGTGGGTCAAGGATACCCTCTTAATTCTCTTTTCAATCCTTGGGAAAGTAGCAGAGACTTTATCTGAGACCAACATACTTATCTAGTGGACCCATGCCTACTTGGAGAGGATTGCATAAATTGATAGAAAGTGTAGGAAGATGCAAGCAGTGATCAACAAAGGGATGTTCCCAAAGTTGAAATTAATTTTGACCTCAGACCTGGGGTTATAGCAAATGTACATTATGAATATAAGGGTTTTTATGGAGGAGTGGTTGGTTATGGCTTGCATTGTAATGGGACCCTTAGAAGAGGGTAAGAAGAAGATATTGACTTACTTCAAGGAGGTCAATATCTCTATGTTATTCCACCTAGATGGTACCTATTGGATCAAGGGAATTGAGATTCTACCTAGGTTAATTTGACCTATTCATGAGGGAGAAGGTGACCAGAGTAAACTAGGAATGGGCTCAGGTGGTGTTGGATCTATCAATGTAATCTATAGAAAGCATTAACTAGGTCCATGGGGTCAAAATGTCAATAGAAGCACCCTTCCAAGTCTGTCAAAGATCAGTGACTCAAGCTAAGGTAATATTTAGGGAGGCCCTAATGAACCTTACCAAAGTGGACAAGGATTTTAAACTCATGATATTTAATTTAGAAGTTGAGGATGCTAGATCAAATCAATTAAGATTCAGACCTTCTCAGTCATCTCTTCATGTTAATTAAGTGGTCCCTCACATCTTTCATAAATTTGAGGGAAGTTTATTATTTCAAATTTTGAATTACAGTTGTAATTGTAATAGGTGGCCATAATGGCCCGAGATGTGATCTTCATGCTATTTGGATGTGATTCTCATTCTTATCTATATAAGGAAGAACCATATTATAATATACAAGTTGACTAAAAATTACTTGAAAGTAATATCATATTATAGTCGGGATTTCACCTACTTTTTCCTTTATCTCTCTAGACTTTAAAGTTGGCCCAGACTGATTATTGTAATATCACTTACTTATTTTAATTAATACAATTCCTATTTTCTCAAAAGGTTTATTATGTGTTTCAATTTTTTTTCATCTCCCTTTCTGAATGACTGCCAATGCTAGGTTAATTAGATTAATACTTTATAGATTTATGTTTGATATGGTTATAATGTGTTTAGCTATTAAAATTACTATGAGTTTTCTTGTTTCCTTTTGTAGTGTTGTTAATTTGTGTGTTATTATACAAAATATCATATCGTGTTTATGTGTACTCTACTATAAACTCTTAATACCCATCTTTAGTGAGAGCTCATATTGAAGGTATATGCTTGATTCCCTCATACTCTTCCCATTGCATGTTCTTAGAGGTATAAATTTAGTGAAACTTAGTCTATATTGGTATAATTATGGCAGATTCACTTAGTTTAATTATCAATGCATTGATTTCATTCTAGATTTGAGGGCTCCCTTTTATGCCTTACTCTTACCTTCTTTTATGTTTATTCTTTAAAACTAAGTTACTCTTTGCCCTTGTATTTATAAATAAAAATCATAAAACTCAAATTATAATAATAATATTTGACCTATGTGTACGAACTTTAGATTGAAATTTTGGTGGTGATAGGGCATCTCTTAAAGACTATTCACATATACTCTAATTATGAAGTTAAATACCTATAGCCATGCCCTAGGGTGATCCTAGATAAGTCCTAAAATAGATGATGAAATTACATAGTTGTGCCCACTTTCCCTTTTAGGTAATGCCCAATCTCATGGGCATTTTTTGAATAAAGGAGTTTGGAGCAAACAATAAACTTCATATTAGGCTAAAAATTCTTTTTTTGATAAATAAATTTTATTGATTCAACTTGGAATTTTTACTTAGGCAAGTTAATTGAGATTTTATTTTTAATTAATATTGATTAGTGATTTTTTGCTTTTGGAAAATGTTTTAAATGTTTTGCATTAATATCTTGACAAGTCAAGAATGTCAAATTACTAGATCATAATTGTACTAGGGTTGAAACTGAACTAGGTTATTGGTGCATATAGGGTAATACACAAAATAAGAAATCATCACCTTGTTTTTGAGTAATTAAATCCATTACATGAATCAATTTGGGTAATTCAAGTGATTTCTAGGATTAGATTGCATCATTTTCTAGAAATTAATCTGAATCCTAGTTTAGGCATGAAAGTCACCAAAACTAAGTGTCTATAGTTTTCCCCTATTTAAGAAGGTGTTTTAAGATAAAGGCATAGTAACATATTTTCAAATAATGTAAAAGTAATTAAAATTATAGGTTCATTCCCCAAAGGGTATTTAATTATCCCTTAATTCCCTTTGAGGGAGCAAGCGACAAAATAGAGTCATTGAACATTCCTTCAAAATGAAGAAAATGACACAATCTAAATGGTAAATAAGGTGGAATTATTTATTTTACCAAATGAAATTATAATAAATAATGGTAGTTGAGTCACTAATTTTTCCAAAAGTTGTTATAATCATGAATGAAGGGTGGCACACTGATTTCCCAAAGGTGGTTATAGTTAATGACATGGCTAATTTCCCTAGTTGGGTAGTGCAATTGACACTGATTTTCCCAAAGGCAGCTATAATCAATAACAAAAGGTGAATACATTAATTTACCCAAAGTCAATTATAATCAATGTCATAGGAATTTTCCCTAATAGGGTGGTTAGAGTTGGAAATTAATGATTTACCCAAAGGTGATTATAATCATTAACACTGAATGAAAAAATAATTATTTGCCCATGAGTAGTTATAATCATTAAATTGGTCAAAAAAATGATTTCCCAAAGGTATTTATAAACATTCATATGTTTAAATCATGTTATTTAAAATGATTTTTCCCTAAAAAGATAAGATATATCATTGATCGATTAAAAAAAAAAATTGTCTCACCTAGGCAAATTGGCAAAGGGAGCTAATGTGAAAAATCCATAAAATGGATTTATGATGAGTAGGAAAAAAATAAAAACATAATTCTAGACTAAGTGTGATTACAAAGATGCAAATTCACATAAACATGGGGTATAGGTATAAAAATAATGTTGTTAAATAGGTGTTGGGAGAGGCCAAAAAAGATAGTATGTTTACAACATGGCCAAAAACTAAAGCATGTAGGATCAAACAACACATAGAATCGACCATGAATGTGGAAAATACACTTCTTGGAGCATGTAGAATGAGCCTTAGCCACTAGGGGTAAAATTCAAATTTTTGGCTATATATTCACCCCTAGGGTGAAAAAAAATTCATTTTCACTCTAGCCTATTTGAATTTCTTAGCTCTAGTTTTTTGTATAGACTAGCTGATTAAAATGGCACATGGAATAGCTAGATGGCATGTATCAGACTAAGTGAGAGAGAATATGTAGCCACCACATGATGGACCACTAGTAATCATCTTCACTTTTATCATTAATGTCATTTATAATGCATTTAATACTAGGATTAGGTCAGAAAAATAATAATGTCATCATTAGCATTCTAGGCAAAATGGTGGCTTTGCAAAAAGAGTCAGTGACTTTGTATAAATTTGTCATTCTAAAAATGATGAATTCACCAAAATAGTGATTTCACCTATTTTTAAGTGAATTCACCATTTTTTTGAAAATGAAAATGGTGATTTTGCCTTAAAAGGTGCATAATTGCCAAAATGTTGACTTCACCTTAGAAGATAGAAACACCTAGATTAGGAACCCAACAGGGGTCCAAACTCTAAGAAAAAGGGTAAAATAGACTTAATAGGATAGGCATAGGCTTAGAGATTAGTATAACGTTAGGATGACAATAATTTATTTGTGATTTTAGGAATGATTGGCAGTTTTGACTTATCGAGAGTGATGTTCCCACTACTTACGTACCCCAAAGATCTAGACAATGGGGATGGGTAGATTTTTATAGGCCTTGGGTTTGCATCATTTGGCATGGATTCCAATCATCTAAGTGGATATAGCATATTTGAGTGCATTGGCAGAACACTAACATAGTGAGACTTTAATTTTCCATCTACATATTGGAGAGGCAATAATTACACTTGAGGATACTAACATATCCTCAAGTTACTGATGTGAGGATAGAGGCTCTTCTAGATCCCTTCAATACAAAATCAATTCATATTGGATTATTTTGTTAGCTATCAGGTCATTCCCATGGATCATGGGTAGTTTGACATAACCTCATCAAGACATATACTGATATCTAACTAGATGACCTGGTTGTTATAGATCCTTCACCACCAACACTTACTGATAGGGAGGTTACAGTTCTTATGGTTATTATCAGTGGTATCTTTTTACTTAACAAGAGTAGCTAGTATTTCCACATGGGCTTTGGAGGCATAGTTTTCATCATGATATATGAGGTGACATGGTTTACATGGTGGCCAGTTGTCCTAGTGAAGCTTTATAAATCTCTGCACATGGTGCCTTATTATGGAGGATACATCACTGGGTCCTCCACTCCACTAATGGTCTAGGGCTAGGAGCACATTGACATTAAGTGACCAATGGGGTAGAATTGGATATGGGACCTAGAGGATCCATTAGCATATGGTTGGGCACAAATGGGAGCTAGTAGGCATGGACACAAGGGAGAGATTTAATTCTACCACCAGATGTTCAATGATCTCATCCCTATTTTTTCATTTAGAGACATCATCTTGATTATCAATTCTAGTGGTTTAGACATGGCTAGTACATTACATACATGACTATCAAGTGTTTTTTACTGGTAAACAATCTCACATCATTGAAGAATACCACCCTAATTAGGTACTCTAGTAGTTTAGATTCACATAAGATGTGCCACAGGGGTCCAAGTGGTTCATTCACATCACATGAGAGATAAACCATGACACTCCTATTTTTTAGAATAGTGTAGCCACTACTAGTTATCTAAGTGTGTCATGGGTTGTTTGGGCTTATGTAGAAGGTATGATAAATACAAAGGTTACTCTAACATATATTCATTGGTGGGTATAGGTGTTGCCTTTAAGGCTTACAATTCTTGATTAGATAGGTGGGTAGAGGCCTATGGACATTGATGAGATGGAGGCTGAGACATCTAATGCTAGTAGGATTACTTGGTAGATTAGAAGATGTTAGAAGGGTTATGATTATGATGATGATGGATATGATGGTAGGGATAGTGGGGGAGATGAAAGAGGAGATGGTTATGGGGGTGATGGTAGTGACAATGGTCTAGCCATGATAGTGTTAGACACTAGCACAATAGGCATTATAGGCACATAGGTGGATCTAGGCCACGTAGGGCCTTTTGGGACAATGAGGGTAGGTAGGGATGCAAGCATGCTTGAGGAGGAGATCACCACTAGGGTCAGGGATATCACAGGTTTAGAGTGGTAGGTGATTAATTTACAAAGTACTATAGACATGCATGATGATGACATGACTTGCCTTCAGTCAAATATTACCCAACTAAAGTCTAAGGTGGCTAAAATGGTACATATGCAAGCTTAAACTAATGTAGAGAGGTCCAAACCATCATAAATAGGGATCAAGCATTGGCTAATGTTGAGAGGCTCTGGTGAGAGCATGATGAGGTTGAGTGAGTTAGTACATAGGTAGGATTTTTGTAAATTATTCTTGACATCCTTTGATCTAAGGATGAGGCATCGTACTATCAGAGATCCTATGAGACTATTATGCCCAAGGACTAGTAAATTGCTTCATTTGAGGTCTAGGATGCTCAAAGAGTAGTTAGTAGATTAATTCAATCTTGAAGTAGGACCCATGTGATAGGAAATTTAGGATAGTCATTTCATCAGTCATGACCACTACTAGGACCACCTAGGCCACTAGGGCTACCTCTAGTGATAGGTCCCATAGATGTGTAAAGCCAGAGATGATCACAGGCATCTTAGCATTTTGGCATTTTAACACATTAACATATTGGTATTTTGTACTTGTTGTATTGACATATTGATGTATTTTGAGACACCATTTTTATATGTATATATCTTTGATGTATATGACATTTTAGATAAATTGACATTCATTTTTGGGCCCTTCAAGGCCAATGTACATGTGTGTGTGTGTGTGTGTGTGTGTGTGTGTGTGTGTGTGTGTGTGTGTGTGTGTGTGTGTGTGTGTGTGTGTGTGTGTGTGTGTGTGTGTGTGTGTGTGTGTGTCAAAAAAATATCATATATGATTTCATGTTATTATCTTATTTATCTCATGTTTAGAATTTGTTTAGCATTTTTTATGTTTATGTTCATGTATGCTCTATTATTTACTACTTGTTCCATGTCTATGAAATGTTATTTTGTGGGTATCTTCTCATGTTGTATGACTTATATGTATGCTTATTTAGAGGTGAATGTCTATATAAACACATACTAAATCATTTTTATATATTTATTAATCATGGATTCATGCTTGGGTTTGGGTATTTGGTTGGTTTTGATCTCATAGATATATTGACATTCCATTGATCTGATAGTCTCTATGTGCCTAATTTTTTATATAGATTTTGATAGTATGCATCATAGTTATGAACAACCATAATAGCAATACATATTTGGAGCATGTAAAACTTAGTTTAAATGAAAATATAAAAAACCTAGGAATAAGATATGAACAATCAAATCCAAAGTGTAAATATAAAACAAATAAACCAAGTGTAGGACTAAATACATTCACAACCTAAGTACAAGATATCAATAATCAAGACTCAAGTGAAAATAAAATGTAATAGCCCTATGACAATTGATAAATAAAAAGGCAAGAAATAATAAACAATAAAAACAAATAAATAAATAATAACAAAATGAGAAAGCAAAATAAACAAACACAAAATGAACAAAACAAACAAACCAAACAGAAATAAAATAAATAAATAAATAAGGTAGGATAAATACAAAAAATAAACTAATCAAACACAAACAAATATAAATAAACAAACAAGAACAAATAGTTTGCACAAATAAAACAAACAAACTATACAAAAAAAGTAAACAAATAAATAAATCAAAGCAAAGAAAATAAAAGTTCAATAAACAAACTATTCTAAACACACAAAGGTAAATAAACAAATTAAGCTAAACAAACAAAAATATACAAACAATGATTAGTTACAATTTTAGTAAAAATAGAATACAAATTGTTCATGTATGTGTAATAGAGGTGTTACCCTTGGTGACAAGGTGACCCCTAAGTAAGGTAGCAATAACATAGGTAAAACAACAAAAGAATAAATGGCATAATGTTATCCCTAGGCTATAAGGAATAGCAGTAAAATTCATGATAGTAAACGGTTTTCCCTAGACTATTGGGAACAATAACACAAATAAGATGGAAAACAATTCCCCTAGGCTATAGGGGACAATGACACAAACAAAATGGGGGGAATATAATAAAATGAATGGATAGTTGAGCTAACTCTAGATGCACTAGGTAAGTGGACATTGCCTACATAGTTCCATGAACATGGGGTCCAATGTGAACTTCAGACCAAATGTAGTTCTCCCAGGATATGAGATAAAAGAAAATGATGATAAGAAAACATTATTGACTTGTAGAGGAAAATAGGAATGGTCTTACAAAATGGTGAGTGCATAGGAAAAGAAGGGGATGACATTCAAAAGTCATGGAAGCATCAACACAAGCAAATCATGCAACTACGAGGGCATGGTTTAGGCTTAAACCACACTAAAAGATAAGAGATGAGTATCCACTAATGAACTAAATTGCCAATTCATAGTGTTTACTACATCTATGGATTAGAATGAGAATGAACTCATAAAATGATGAGAGCATTGGTAATGATCACTCAAAAAATGGTGAAAGCATTTTAATAGAAATTTCTCACAAAATGGCAAGATCGGTGAGAGCATAAGAAAAAAATAAGGATGGGGAAACTACTAAACAAGTGGTTACTTGTGAAATAGCTATAGGACCCCAAATCCTTAAGGCAAAGAAGTGGTCATGGTCAAGTTAACCTGAGATACCCCATGTATCCAAGAGTTGCCTACATAGTCTGTGTAGACCTCAAGCCAATGTAGTTCTCCCAGAAATGGGAGGGCAAAGTCCAAGGTGGCCTAGAAATGAAGCTAGATAAGTAAGAAATTCCATTCCAAAAAAATTTGATGGCTTTATATTCCTCATGGAAATTCTAATCCAATTTTCATGATTTTTTTATTTTTAGGATTTTCCTAGGTTTTTTCAAATGTTTAGGGTTTTTTAAAACTATTTAAAAAGTTTTTGAATTTTTCTAGGCATCTCAACTTGATTAAGAACCATGAGATTCAAAATGGTCTAACTTGTAAAATAGTGAGAGTGTGGCTTAGGTTGCTCATAAAATGGTGAGAGCATTCAAACTTAAATTGCTATCAAAATGATAAGAGCATTTAAACAAAGGTGTTTGAGATGACCTTAGAAAACATTGATCAATGTCTACATAGTCAAAATGGACCTAAAACCACTATAGTTACAGTTATAGTAGTGAAATTTATGGAAAGTTCCCAATGTTTTTGGGATTTTTTGGTATCTTAACTCAATATAGAATTACGAGATACAACATGACCTAAACTTGTAAAATGGTGAGAGTGTATGGATTTAAAATGCTCTCAAAATAATGAGAGTGTGGCAAAGAGGTAACTGAGCTAGCCTAAATGTGAATTGAGTGTTGCCTATATAGTCCCATAGGACCTCAAGTCACTATAGTTCTACCTACATAAAAGGTGTCCAACTAATTACCAGTAAGTTTAGGCATAGGAAAATGGTAATGTATGACAATAGTAATGGCAAAGTGATATGGAAATGCATGGTAAAGGGGTTACTCTTAATTTTCCCAAAATAAGTTATAATTAGGGAATAATGGCAATAATGGTACTAATTTTCCCATAGGTGGTTATAATTAGTAACATGAGTAATGATATAGAACGTAACAACAAATGAAGGATTCAATTGCTAGGACCACTATCATAATGATTTTGTATATTTCCATTCAAAAGTTTGATTTTGAAACAACTATTGAACTAAATCTATCATCACCCACTAAATGTGCCTGAAGTACAAATGAATCAGAACCAAGGCCAAACATGATAGGCAAAGATTAGGTAAAACTAATCAGCTAGCAAAAGGTTAAGGTATGGTGGAATGGTTTATGGTATGGTACAAATAATAGGTATAATGTTGCACAACTTAAATGGTCCTTGTAGAAAATAATTTGAGTCCCTCAAGTGTAAAAACATTTTAGGTGCATTATGTTCATCAAGTTCATCTCATTCTAGCATGGTGATCCTATATGCTCCAAAACTATAGTTAATAATAACTACATAAGGCCCTAAGCAGTTAGGTTGTAACCTTTCATTCTTCTTTATCTCGACATTGACATTCTTATGATTTTATTTTAACACAAGGTCACCAATATTGAATTCTTAATGCTTAGCATGCCTATTGTATTGGCCTTGTAATTTTTTTTAATAAGTTTGAAGGTTATTCAAGGTGGCCATGTATTTTCCATCAAGTAGGCCTATCTATTGCAAGTGAGCTACTTTTTAGTCTTCATCATCGATGATGTTTTGAGGTGAAATTCAAGAGAGAAGGCAATTTGACCTTGACAAGAAGAATGGCCTTAGTGTCGTTAACAAATGAATAGGAGGTATCTCTTGTTGGAGTATGAAAATTGGTACATATGCCCAAAGGGCATTACCATAGTTACAATTTGCCAACCAAGGCTATGTAGCTAACCCTAGCCAGAATTTTTTCCAATAGTAGAGTACTTTGTATCAACTGTACAACTCTAATTTGCATATATGTATACATGCTCATCCAAACAATCAGACCAACATTCCATACTAATTCCTACATACCTCAATCAAGGTAATCCACCTTTGACCATACAACCTCAATAGCAATAGGCCACACCAACCAACATCCTCACCTAAGAGTTATAGTAAATGAAGGATCTAATTCAACCCATTCAGATCAAAAATCAAATAAAGAAATTTAAACCAGATGAAATATACTCGTATCCATTCAACATGGATTATCTTCAAATACCATTTTATCAAGTTATGAGATACCTAAATTTGACAAATACAAGGGCAAAGGTGACCCCAAAAATCATATAAAAGAATTATTTGTTGCTTTCCACCTAGTGGCATATAGTGACATATATTTGCTTCTCTTTCTAAGTAGTTTAGTTGGGTAAGCCTTGGAATGGCTTTTGACATTGTCAAAGAATTTTGTACTTGACTTTGATGATATTTCTAAGAATTTCATATAGCATTTCTCATATAATATTAAACACAATATTATAGTTATGGAATTGGGCCAAATAAAATAGAAGAATGGTGAAAGTGTTTTTGCTTACATATAATGGTGGAGAGTACTTGTGAGCCAATTCACTCATAATTTTATAGATAAGTAATTGGTTACAATATTTACCAGCAGCCTACACAGTGAGATATCTTATCATCTTAATCTATCAATAAAGGGAGAATCAAGTTATATTCTTCCAACTAGATCTAAAACCAATACCAAGGCCAACAAAACTAGAACCAAATCCATAACTAAAATTAGAACCCTATTCAAATACCAGCTTCAATGCTACCTCAGGCCAATAATAATGAAAGACTAAAGACCTACAACTATAACAAGAATGTTTTTATAAATGGGATCACTAAATCACACCATGTAAAAATGGTCCAAACACTAGTTATCACTTTACCTCTACCCATTCAATAACCACCACCTCCATATATTCAGCCAAGGCCTCCAAAAAACCAACAACTATAAAATCAAGCCCAATTACAAGTACCTTCTCTAAAGATAAGACTGCCCATTGCCAGATAATTGAGTGACCTCAGGGAGTTTATTGAGTATGTATTATAAAAATTGGTTCAGTCAAATATGATTAGTTATCGGTACTAAAGCCATTTCTTAAAGGGATTCCTTTTCCTAATTGTTATAAAGAACATAAATTTTATGAGTACCATCATGTCAAAGGAAATTCCATATGTCAGTATATCTAGTTAAAGCATCCAATTGAGAATATGTTGGAGAATGGTTAGATATAATGAGATACCCATGCTCCTAAAACCAATCATAACTTGGGCATCTATCAAAATCCATTTCCCTAACATAACAAAAACAACAACTATTAGCAATACCAAAAATAGCAATAACAATGACAAAGAACTCCATAAAATCAAAAATAATGTCAGCCACAACAATAGTAGTAGAATGGTCATAACCAAGGGAAAACTGATGAAACCTACCAAGGAGGCCATCATGTTATCATGTATACCTATAATAATGTTGTAGGACATATCTTAGGTGGTCATATTTCCACCATTACCATTAACCCCTGACCAATTAACAATAAACCAAAACCTTCACCCAACAATCCCTATTAACCAAATATTGCCTATCAACCTACTTATGTCAATAATCCTTCTTTATACCATGTTAGTATCTAAGCTCAACACCACCCTAGAATTACCACTCTAGGCCCTATTAGCTCTCTAGTCAATTAATAAATCCCTATACTAGATTGAGATTGCATGATCATAATTCAATGATCCAATATTAACATCAAAGGACTACATCCAAATACCACATTCAAGCCCATTCAACCATGTATGCCTATTAAAAACAATCCAAATGCCAAAACTAAATGGAAGACCTATGATATTATGTAATATCCAAAAAATAAACTTACTCAAATATCCATCATATATTTTTACGTACATATACTATCCGTAAAGACATCCTGAATGAGTACCTGAGTCAATCCCTCATACCTAATGACATCATGCTAGACAAATTTCAAGCCATTGTAGGAGATTTGGCCCCTAGCCAATGTCTTACCTTTGACCAAAATGACATGTCATCCTTGGGCCCACTATATAATAACCCATGGTACATTGATGTTAGTATAATAAACCATAAAGTTAAATGCATCCTTGTAGAATGGTTTGGCCCTCAACATTATCTCTGATGTTGATCAAACATCTTGGATATATAGCAGCCAACTTGTAGCTAGATATCATTATCATCAAGGCATATGACAATATGGAATGTGAATCACAAGGTAATATTAGCTTGTCAATGGCCATTGGGCCTTTGACCCATGACATTCTATGCCATGTTTTGGATCTAGAATTATCTTATAGCTTTTTATTGGGTCAACATTGCATCCATGAAATTAGGGCCATACTTTCCATATTGCATTATTGTATTAAGTTTCCCCATTTAGGGATGGAAGGGACTATACTAGTTGATCTCCATCCATATTAGTATTATAAAGATCTTGAGGTGGAATAAAAGAGTTATAAATATCATTTTGGCTTGAACCATATGCCCAAATTTGATATAAGAAGAGCTGAGAAATTCATAACCATTGAATTAGGACCAAAAGCCAATTATATTTATCTAGATAGCCTAGCTTCTACCTCATTTTCACCTCTACTAGACACTACCAATAATTTTTATATAATTAATAAAGCCATAAGAGAATATAATACCTATGACTCCTTCCATATTACCAAATTGTCACAGAATCCAAAAGCGTATAAGAGATCCAAGGCCAAGACTACTCACATGGACTAGCAGGCCAAGTGAAAATCTCATCTCCATAAGCCCATTATTTTTAATCTAGCCCCTGGCCTAAAATAGGACCCCTTAGCTGAAGATGATTCAAGGCTTTATATTGGTGACTTAGTTAACTATTATAAAAGCACAAAGTATCCTATTCATAACTAGATTATGGATCACCTATCTTGTGAAGGTAGAGGCATGGGGATACATTAGCAAGGGATGATTGAGTTAGTCTCAATGAAAAAGTACAAGGTAACACATGATATTGGATTTAAACCACCTTGGGATGAGCCCAAATAACTTTTTTAGGTTCCAACACCTTTGACTAGTGAAGATGATGTCGATAATGATGCAAGGTCTAATTATAGAATCTAAGATGACCTTGCCAATAGAAATTTGTTTAGCCCCCATATTATTTGTACCATTAACCCTATTCATCACCCTTTGACATTAACCCTTTATCACCCATGGATGATATATTGACACCAAAGAGATTCAAAAATGCCATTAGATGAGTTTGAAAATGATGAGTCCATTTGCAAATTTTTGGGTTTGAGGAATCACATTCCTCTTGATGATCACAAGCAAGGATTTTCTATCATATTAGATCATGCTTCCAATTTTAGAGAGCAGGTGAACTTCCTTAGCCAAAAACAAAATGAAAATAAAACATTGAGGTCTAAAAGAGAAAACCTCCTTAAGGTGTTTTTTGACCAAGGTAAAAGTAAATAAAAAGGCAGTTCTCTTGGTGAAAAACTATTTTAGGCAACATTAGATGGGGATGTTTACCCCTCTTTGTATAAAGCATAGGATACTAATAGTCTAAGGCCTACTTATGGATTTAAAATTGGTACTGAGGAGTGGTAGGCTTTTTTGTAGATTATTCAGGAGTTCCCCAAAGTATTTGTTACATGGCCTTTACCAATATTAAGACATTCTAATTTTTCTTGCTTGGGAGAATTAGATGAGCCAGTCCAACTAGAGGACTTTTCCATTGCCAACTAGTTTATCTCCTTGTCGACTATTTTAGAAGATAGTTATACACTTCTTATGAAGGACACTTCCAAGGTTAACATTGGGAATCCAGAAGACCCAAAATGGATCAAATTAGGCATATCCCACACTAAGTAATAACTTGAAGTTTTTATATCCCTTTTAAGGGAGTTCATTGACATATTTACATGGGACTATTTGGACATGTCCGGTTTGAACCCCACTTTAGATGTAAACCATCTTATTGTACACCCTAATGCCAAACTAGTTAATCAAAAGCTATGAAAAATGCATCATCATATTATTATGATAATCAAGAAAGAGTTGGATAAACTCTTAGAGTGATATGCATTTGATCGATCAACTATTTAGAGTGGATTTATAACATTGTGCTAATGAGCAAGAAACTAGAAGGTATCAGGATATTCATTAATTTCTAGGATATTAATAAAGCCTACCCTAAGGATGACTTTTATTTACCAAATATTAACATGATTGTTGACTCAATGGTTGGATATGAAACTTTTTCCCTTATGGATGGATTTTTATGATATAACAAGATTAGAATACCACTAGTTGACCAGCACAAAATAGCATTCACCACTTCATGGGGAATATTTTGTTATCAGTTGATGCCATTTAGACTTAAGAATGTAGGAGCCACATACCAATGAGCCATGACAATGATTTTCCATGATATGATGCATGATATTGTTGAGGACTATGTTGTTGACATCCTAGGTAAATCAAAGACCCGTGATGACCATCCAACTATACTTCAGATAATCTTTGAGATCTTTATGAGTAAAAATTTAGGCTCAATCTTAAGAAGTGTGTATTTGGGGTAATTTTTGGCAAATTGTTAGGCTTCATTATCTCTCATAGGGGAATTGAAGTTGATCTAGCCAAAGTTTGAGCCATTACTAAAATGTTATCCCCATCTACCTTGAATAATATTTGTAATTTACAGAGTAAGATCCAGTCAATCTAATTCTTCATAGAAAAATTAGATGATAAATGTCATATTTACACACTTACTAAAGAAGGGCATTACTTTCTCCTAGAATAAAGATTTCTAGAAATAATTTGATCACCTTAAGGAATATCTGGCCAATCCACCTATTTTATTAACACCTATGCCAAACAAGCCATTGTTACTTTACCTATCAAAAACTAAGAATGTCCTAGGGTCAATTTTGGCACAACACTATGAACAAGGAAAATATCATGCCATTTATTATCTAATTAGAACATTGGTCATGTATGATCACAATTATAAGTGATCAAAAAATCCTTTTTAGCAATGGTGTTCATAACCCAGAATTTGTATCATTACATGTAGAACAACAAGACCATTGTTATTTTCAAAGTAGATCTGCTCAAGTATCTACTTTCTAAAATAGATTTATAGGGTCACATGGCAAAGTGGATCATACTTTTGATTGAGTTTGAAATTTAATATGCCAATTAGGTCACAAAATAGTACCAAACCAAGGATGAAAAGTTGGTACCATATAAAACATGGTTGACATGCTCAAGTAGCAAATTGTCAACATCTAATTTGAATGAATACTAAGAGCCAATAATAGAATAGATGATGCCATAGACACTATTGTCTCCATGATTTAGGTTATACATAGTGTAAAATATTATCATTTTATTTTAGAACATCTCTTAGAATAAGCACATGAATAATCAACCATCAAGATGGTTTGTGACATTATTGGTCCCACATCCCCTTGGTATTCTAACAGATACCTCTAAGACCAAATTATTCCACCTAACATTTCACATAAGAAACAAAAATCCTTCAACCACAAAGCCTCTCGTTATATTTTACGTGGACCTACCTTGTATCATAAAAGTTATGATGGAACTCTACTTCATTATTTACCTTTGATAAAATTTGGCTTAGCATTGAGGGAAGTCCATGAAGGATTGTGTGGATCCCACACTAGTGGGGCAATCCTAGCTAATAAATTACTACATACTAGTTATTATTGGTCAACTATGGAAATAGATGAAGCTGTATATGTTAAGAGGTGTCTAAAGTGTCAAAAGCATGTTAATTTGATTCATGCTCTAGCCAAGACACTCAAACCACTAAAAACACCTTGGCCATTATCAATGTGGGGACTCGACCTCATACGCAAGATTAATCCTACATTCTTAAATGGCCATAAACATGTCCTAATTTTTACTAAATACTTTAGTAAATGGGTGGAATCCATTCCCCTCACTTACATAACTAGTAATTAAATATCCAAACTCATGTTTAACCATCTCATTTTATGTTATGGTATCTCCTCTGACATTATATCTGATAATGGTAGATCATTTAAAAATAAATATGTGAAATCACTTTATACCCAATACCATATCAAACAACATTTCTCTACAGCCTATTACCTAAAAGGCAATGACCAAGTTGAGGCTTCTAACAAGCCCATTGTTAATATTCGAATATTGTCAATGATGTTGGCCATAAATGGTACTTGTAGTTATTTAATGAGTCATTTTGTATCTTAAGAGTATGAAGAGCACAAATGTTTATTATTTCCTTGTTATTGAATCAAGTAAAAATCCATGTATGATAATGTTGTGCAACTAAACACTCTTTCATAAGAACTAGGCAGAGCATAACACAATGGATAAAACCACAAATAAGAGATAAAAAACACAATAATTTTACCTCCCTTATCAAAAGTAATAGCCACTTGTTAGCATAGTAGATGTTCTTGATTATTTTATTGAATTAGAGACTTTTATCAATGATTATCATGTTGGTATCACTTATCCAATGGCCACATGTGGCTTTTCTTGGTTTCACTTGGCTTTGTGTGAATCTTGGTATCAATTTGGTATTATAAAATTACTTTGATGGCTTATTGAAGGCATTTCTACAGAATAAACTTACACATAAACTATAGATTGGGTAGAGTGAGGGAAATTCTATTTATAGGTCTTATAGGTCTTAGAACTAACTCTAACCCTAGGGAGGTTAGATTTAATTCTAACTTTGGTTGAGTCTAAAATAAACTAGGTTGAGTCAAGTTAACCCTGGATTGGGTCAAAGCACTCATGAAGTCTTGACAACTCATTTTCAAACATTTATGAGCCATGACAACTCACTTTAGATATTTGTGAGATTATGACTCACCTTTTTTGAATATTTAAGAATTAATAAATCACTTTATTAGCTCCTTTGACCTTGACTTCATATTTGTCTAAAAATTCTTTTTTTTTTGATAAATGAAATTCACTAATTCAACTTGGAATTTTTACTTGAGAAAATTAATTGATAATTGATTTTTAATTAAAGTTGATTAGTGTTTTTTGGCTTTTGTAAATTATTTTAAATGTTTCATATTAATAAATCAACAAGCCAAAAACATCAAATTACTAGGTCATAATTTGATTAGGGTTGGAATCAAACTAGGTTATTGGTACATACAGGGTAATACCTTAAAAAAGAAAGGCTTGACACATTTATGAGTAATTAAATTCCTTATGCAGATGAATTTGGGAAATTCAATTGATTTATAGACTTAGATTGCATCATTTGCTAAAAATTGATATGAATCCTAGTTTAGGCACGAAAGTGGCCAAAACTAAATGTATACACTAACAACAACCTAGAAGATATCAAACTATAAAATATTTTTACAGGTTTTTATTTAGAGAAATAATAAATAATAATCAAATTAGGGTCCAAATAATATCCTTGCAACCAGAAAAATGAACCTTCCATAGCTAGAATCTTATGCATGGCATCTAATAAACTCAATTCGACTAATGTTGGCAATGTATGTTCCACTAAACCATAAACTACCCATCCCTAAGTATCAGGTATAGGGCATAAGAGATCCATAATGTAGTCATAATTAATTCCAATCTTCAATGTTAGTCTAAATGATACATAAAAATCACTTGTTAAATTGGAAAGTTCAATAGATGATATACAACAAGAAAAAGGTAGAATGACATCATCTAAATTATAACATTAAAAAAGAATATATTTATCACAAGAATTAGGATGTACTCAAAATAAACCCTTCGATCTAACTAGTTGAATACTAAAATTATTAATCAATAGTTTTAACACAACTATTGTAGTTACTACAAGGTCTATCCTTTAATCAATATCGACTAGCATACACAAAACTGTAATAAGATGTAATTAAAACATCTTCAACCTATCATAACAAAAAAATGATAATTTTAACCAAACATTTTAGATTGCATATACAACCAACACTCCTTTAAGTTTAAACTATAAACATATTATCCAAGATACTGATTTGAGTTATATCCAAATATAAATAAGGCAAACAACATATCCGTACATGAATTATGCATAGTATTTATAATTATGCAAAGGACTGGGATTCTTCAAGCTACAAATTTTAGCCCACATAATCATAGTGGTTATGAACCTGAGCCCATCCATTATTAACTTCTCTCTACTTTATTTAATAAATAAAATAATAACACTATTGTTTAAGGTATTAACAATTCATTAACTATTTAGTCAAGTAAAATACAACATATAGAGACTAAAATGCTTTATTGAAGGTAAGATATAATTATGAATCAAAATTATTTTAACATACCCTAAATAAAACTTAAGTAGATCATTAAACCACATAAACTAAAGATTCATCCCTACAAGGGCCCAATAGATAATGCAATAGTTTGAACATCTCCATAGAGGAGATTGAAAATTGAGTAACTCAATATACCATAAAGCACTATCATTTAATAAACTTTGTTATAAAAAGTTAAAGGATCTCAACCCATATTTTATATATGTTTCTCTAGATATCAAAATGCACAGTGTCATCCCTAAAGACATGAAGGGTAATAAGATAAACCATCAACCCATATTCCCACATTTGAATACATATACAAATATATACCTCATCTCAATAATAAAACAATGGCAAAAATAATTAGTATATGTATGCATACCCAAAATATCATATAAATATAAATGTATACCTCATCTTAATAATTATAAAATGGCTTAGTAGGATATTTAATATCTAGAGTGAGTTAATACTCAACTAAACAATAGCATGGCATTTAAAGGAAAATACATTCCTAAAACTAAAATGGCCCTAATTTTTTCCTTGTTTCTTCACTTCCTTTTCCTAACATAATGATTTTATGCTAAGAGTTGTCTCTCACAAATATCTTTATAATACCAAGTACCTGATTGTCAAGTAGTGGGTCTAAATGCCCATTAATGGCTTCCCTAAAAAGTGGTAAAATCTATTAATATCTCATCATTTCCATTTTATTGTGCCATAAATTTGTATGGTTTCATTTTCCCTAATTAGATGTGATCCCTTAAGTAATTTCCCAAACCAAACAAAGATTCTTCTTAAGTATCACTCTTCGACCTAATTAAGTCATGATTAATCAAATAATAATGATTTAAGTCTTTGACCTTTGCTAAGTCTTAAACAAATCAAATAAATACAATTATTGGCATGACCTTGACTAAGTTCAAGTTCCTTATTCATAGAACCATGTTTTATAAACCACCTTGTTACAAAGGACCAAGTCTTAAGTCATGTTTTGACCAAACCAAGGTTTAAATAAAACTTGGCATAACATGATCAATAATATACAATAATACCAAGCTCAAGTTAATACTTTGACCTAAAGTCATAACATAATAATCAAAATAATGGTAAAAACCAACAAGTAAACCAAAATAATGCAAATCATAATGAATATGACTTAACCTCATCAATGTAAAAATAAATCAATGATGGATGGCCCAATTCCTTACTAAGAGTCACAACAAGAATATCAACTTGAATAACACGCAAAATTGGCTATATGCAAATGATGGTTGCTAGTGAATAAATTTCATGTAGATTAATTGACAACACAAACAAGATCAGAGCTTAAAGGTTTAATGTTGATCATTAGTAGAACATTCACATCCACTTTCAAGTTCTTAAATGTGTTTATTCAAACAAACAAATACAAATGAAACTAGCATTATCTAGAGTGATGATTTCCTTTCAAGTTGATAATTCATTTCATCACCCATTCACATGCAATGTTCAATCATGAAACTTTCTAAATAAATTCTTGGTAATACATGAAACCACCAATAAAAACTAATTCTAGATAAAATCTAGTTTTGGTTCTTTGGGGGATATGACAGGTAATGTATATAGCATCAAATAAATATGTAACATATGTAATGCAAACACATATGAGTGATATGTCAAATAGAAGTATCTATGAAGCACATAGTAGTAATTGTCACTAAATAAAACTACACACTAAGGGATTCCATGATATAAATCATGGCACAACACACAAAGGAGAGGTGCATGATATGGATCACTACACCTGCAAACATACCAATTGCATAACCTCAATAATCACAACACATAATGTCACACAATAGCATATAATGTCACGTATAAGGTGAAAGGGACACATATAAGAAAAATAAATATGTCGCTAACATTCAATGCTAAAGATCCATGAACAAGAGGAAAACATTCCAAAATAAAAAAGGATAAGGGACAATAAAAAAACTAAGGGGCCACACATAATATAAAATAATAAATATCCTATCATGAAAAATTAACAACATTGTTGAAGTATAAAATAAGTGAAAACTAGTCTACACTATCTATATATGTCAGTATTATGTCATAGTAAAATAACATATCCATAGAGCATTATGTAAGAAATGAATAACTAGGAAGGCATGTGTAAACAATCTATGTAGTTCAACATGGTAAAGAAGTCATATAAAGATATAACTTGTGATAATGTAACATGTGAAAGTAGATGCCCTTATCATCTGCATGGCTCCTAAGGATAGGAATTTTATAGCATCTACATGTCCATGTATGATCTATCTATCCTATATTACACTCATATACCTCATGAAATGCATGTGTATGAAAATAATATGCCATCTATGAAACATGTGATAAATAACATATCTAAATAGTGTAATCTAGCAACTTAGATTATGTTCAAGTCTTTATTTTTTTGAAATATTTAAATGTTTTTGTATTTTCTTAATTTTTTAGTATTTTTAAATTTATTTGAATATGATGTTCACAGATCAGTTAATAAATCATCCTTGTTGATATTGAAATCATTACATCCTAGTTTGTCTTTTGGATTGTGTAGGTATATAGTTGTTTCTTGTACCATCTATAGTTTTCCATATTATTATTTAACCCTAAAATATAGATTAAATAATATAGGGTTAAATGGGATGGAGATAGCCTAGGGAACAAGAGTGATAAACTATATTTATAGAATTCCAATTAATTATAAACTCATAAAAATAATATTCTAAATTTAAATACTATGGTATGCTAAAAATAGTAAGTATAACTAATGATTAATATTTTAATAAATAGAAAATAATGGTACTTAGCTAGATTATAGTGTACATATAGATCTAATGTAGAACAAGTTTTAAATAAACTAGATCTATATTTTGGATCAGTCATCAGATTTTGTAAATTGACCTCTATGACCTTAGACACTTACATCAACTAGGATGGTTGCATTTAATGCTTTTGTCTACATTGGATGCAAGTGTCTCGTACAAAATACTTAGTAGATCTAGATTTGAATGCTTAGAATGTTCTAAGTTTTATGTCATCTTTGCTCTAGTGCATTCAAATATGGCTCATAAATTGTCACTCTTTTTGAATCATCAAAAACCTAGCTCTTCATATTTGTTGGACCCCAAATTTTGTAATAATTATATTCTAAATATTTGGAGCCATAAGAATGAAAGAACAAGGGCATAATAGTAGGTACACAAAACCATGACATATAAGAGAGAAATATAAGGGAATGGTGTAGAATACCTTGGCACAGACGGGTGAGTCATGAAATATAAGGAAGAGGAGAATAAGCAAAAGATGCAAGACTCAAAGAAGTGCAAGAATAGGATAAGAATGTAGGGAGTGGAGGCAGTTATAAATTAGTTTACAAAAGTATCAGGGATTAATGAGAGCATAAATCTAGCATCAGTTAATAAAATAAGAGGAACATGAACATGAATATATAGTATATAGAGGGTATATATGGTTTTTTGGGTCCAATTCAAAATAAACTTAATTGTAACAACTTGCCATAATTTCTTTCTTTGAAATAGTCATTGGCATTATCATATTTTGTGTATTAATTTTGTGATCCAAGGAAGGAGTTCACTTGTGTATAAATACCTCATTGGTTTTGTTTAAAAGGGTATGTTCATAGTTTTTTGTAGTAGTTATTGATGTTAAATATAGTTGTGTTTTTATGGCAAAGATCTAGAGAGAATGTATTAAATGATGTACCTATGTAATCTTATCAATTTGATTAATATAACTAATATTCTATGAACTCAATGTGATTAATAAATTTTGTGTTAAAATTTATTTATGATGATATTTATATGCAGTGTGTAAATTCATCAAATGAATAACTCTATAATAATGTTGGTAGTGTTGGCCAATTTTGGCCTACATAAAAAAAAATTCCTAGATAGATCAATTTTTGGAAGGTCTTGGTATGGAGTGATCCACTGAGTAGAGTTCATGATTGAGTGGGTGACCAAATAATGAATAAGAAGATCAAATGCTACTTAAAAATCTTTTCAAACACTTTAATCAAGCTTAAAGTTTAATTTGTTGATCTTAGAGAAGCAAGTCTTGAAACAAATCTAGAGTTACAAAGGAAGAAGATCAAGTAGGTTTTCATGGTGTTTCAAGCATTTAGGGGCATGAATCAGGTTGAAAAAAGTCTTAGAAGTTCCTTGGAAGCCTTCTAAAGAGATAATAGTTTCTTGCACAAGTCTAGAAGAACCAGACATCATGAACACGTCACATAAAAGTGAATGGGTCAACTTGATTCTATATTTAATAAATGCACATATGGAATCAGTCAAGTCCAAAAGACCACATAGAAATGATGTATTTAATGCCTAGATTTCATGCCTAGATCATCCTCTACAAATTTCATAACTTGATGAGTTGTCTATCTCAAGTTATAAAGTTTCAAATTAAGACTTGCAGAGTGAAGCATGCACGGGGACATCAAATTTTAGCTTTGTGAAATAGTCATTTGAATTCAAAATGTTCCCAAGTTGAATGAGGATCTGATAAGTGTCTAAATAGTGGGAGCTAATATCAAATATAATGATAATCAATGATCTGATAGATGTCAGTGGGTCCTGAAGATCTAATGGTGCATATTTGGTCATGTATCAAAGATCAACAGTGAGCATCAAGTTAAAAGGTCAGCATGAATGTATTGATGACAAGTGTCAAGATCTTGGGTACCTGATTAGATATCTAATAGTACACATTGACTGATAGAGTCAGTGGGTCTAGGTAGATCAATGGTATATGTTCACTCATACAAATTAGATCAATGGTGAGAAAGAATTTAAAATGTCAAAGGATATCTAGGATGAATATGTAAGTGACAAGTGTCTCAACCAAATTAATTTGTAAGAAGATCCATATCTCATGTTCATTCATATAGATTGAGATCAATGGTGTGCGGGAGGTTAAGAATTCAAAGGGCTAAGAGCAGAATCTTATAGAATAAATAAAGAGCTAAAAATTAGCACATTATGAAAATCCCAAATCAAGATCGACGATTGAAATTTAAAGTCAAAAGCTAAGGGACATCAATGGAGAAAAAATCTGACTCAGATCAAATTAGGCAAATTTTTTGAAGGACACCATTGAAGTTCAGTCAGACCTCTATCAAAGGATCTAGAGTATGTGAACTTAGTTTCCTTGTATTTTCAATGCCATGTATATTAATTCCTTGGCTTCCACAAGTTTTAGAGGTAATATAGGTCTGTTTAGACCTGATATATTTTAAGAATGATGTTATGTAGTTTATAAACTCTTCATGGACATTGACTATAGTAAAATCAATAAATTGAAGTGGTTTTCAAACTATAGTGAGACCTATGCTTAGATATTGAAGTAGGGGGTAGGTATATAGTTATGGAGAAATGTCTCATCTATTGACATGGTTATATCCTTGACAAAATAGGTAATTGTAGCCACTAAAAGTAGACATAGCATGGCTCTATCAAGTCCATGGATATGAGGATTTTATCTTCATAATGAATGTAAGTGGAGGATAGTGTAGAGTCCCAAAATGGAGATCTAGTGATTGGAGAAAGTAACGAGAGCATTTAATATATTTTCAGTGTGCTTAAGGTTTTTTGTCACAAATAAGATCATGACTCATCACCTTTAGTAAACTCTTGTCCTATAGTGTGTTTCTCAATCAATGAATTGATTTAGAGGCTATTAGGACAAAATAAATATCACTCATTAATAAATAATTTGCGTTGATTTGATGAAAAG
This sequence comes from Torreya grandis, assembly GCA_037957365.1. NCBI lineage: Eukaryota > Viridiplantae > Streptophyta > Pinopsida > Cupressales > Taxaceae > Torreya > Torreya grandis. The sequence goes on from JARHVA010001948.1 coordinate 2,084,626, forward strand.
GTGGTGGTATCTCATTTAATGATATGGGATGGTGTCCTCCCCCTCTCTCTCTCCCCTTTCTCTATATCATTCATTTTCTCACATATTATAAGCACTCTCTTAGTTTTTAAAAGAAAGACTCTCTCACTTTAGATAGGAACTCTCTCTCAATTCTAGAAGAGCATAGACTCTCATTTGATAAGGCAAGACCTTGTCAAAACTTGTATGAAAGACCTCTTGAAGCTAATAAATATTTTATTTAACTATCTCTTGATTTTGAACTATGTTTATTAAGCTTGTGCATGATGGCATTATTCCATGCCTAAGGTGTTTTATAGATGATTATAGGTTTGAATTTGTGTTATTTCTACCATTAATTTAAGGTTGGTGTGAGTCTTAGAAGTCCTCTTAACTTCATTCATTGCTTCATGAACTTAGTGTATGAAATACTTATGCAATTAGCTAGATTTTGAAATTGTGTGAGCTAGTATTATCTTATGCTTCTTCAATGTATATTTCATGTTTGTGTGAGTTCTCATTTAATTTTGTGCATCACCCTTTTAGCCTTCTTAGGATCCCTTTATCCATTCTCTAACCCTCTTCTTAGTGAAAACATTATTGTAGGTGATCCATCAAGAAGAAGTTAGCCTTCTTCAAAGGTTCAACCCCACCATAGGTGACTCATAGCTTGGGGTTGCTCCCATAGTGTAGATCAATTGGAGAGAGCCTGAAGAACCCTCTTCAAGGGTGTAAATTGATGATATAATAGTTTTTGGCACTCCTAATGGGGAACATTTCAATAGTATTAGTCAAAGTTTGATGTTGGTTTGATCAATTTATAGCAGTTATAGATTCTAAGGAATAGTATCTGGTGACTCCAAAATAAGATCCAACATTCTTGTAGTAGATCAGTGACTACATCTCATTCCAAATGTGACTACAAGGTCAACTTCTAGAGGTATTCCCTTTGTATTTGTTAAATTGCCTTTAAATTTAGTCAAAAGCTTAAGGTTTGTTAATACACACCCATATAAAGGCAAATTTGTTCCTAAGTCATTTTCAAGGCCTACCCCTACAAGAAGATATTTATTAAACCCTTTTATTGTCATGGTGGCCCCTAGAGTTTTCCCCTTTGTGTCCTTTAATGGTCAAAGTCCTTTGGACCTCCCTCAATATGATCTTATTTTAGTAGCATCTCTCAAAAGTGTCCCTTATTTTATTGGAGACCAAGCTACAACCCCTTCTAAACACCTCATGGATATAGTTAACTTATGAAACATTCATGATATTAATGAGTAAAATGTAGTAATTAGATGATTAGCCATCTCTTTCAAAGGTGAAACCTTAGACTGGTATAAAATCCTTGTTGATAAATCTATTACATCATGGGATCAATTAGGGGATGAATTTTTTAAGAGATTTGAGGATAAAAATGACCATTTATCCCTTGTAGATCAATTGACAATAATTAAAAGAGCCCCTCATGAAGTCATGCAAGACTTCAACACAAGGTTTCAAAAGACTTCGGACATAATCCCAATCTCTATTAGGCCTACTCATAACTTTAGCTTCATATACTATTTGAAGGCCCTAAATAATGACATTGCAGTAATGATCCAGTCTATGGGAGGAAACACATTGCCAAATGCATATGAGGTGGTAATCAGAGCAAAAAAGTATATAGTGTAGCCTGGCAAGTTTACACCTAGACCATTAATGACTTTGTTCCTAAGATTAGATTATCCCCTATTTTATTTCCTCCCATTGATTTCATTCTTTATATGCCTACAATTACTACTATACCCTCACCTAAGAAAGAAAAGGCTTCCAAAAGTCAATCTAGTGATTCCCAAGAACAAAAGAACTTTCAAGAGCTTAAGAGCATGTTTTAATCCTTAAGAAATGAACTTGTAAATGTTAAGATGAAGCAAACTTTCAATAGGCCTTACTAAGCCTCATATCAACCTCAACAACAATCTTATCAAAAAAATAGGCCACCCTACAAAGGAAACTTCCAAGGCCAAGGCCAAGGTCAAAACAAAGGATAAGGACAGCCTAAGCACAATAGATAGATCAAATATAATCCAAATGTTGAAATCAATTCTAACACTTTAGTCCCTATCCAAAATAATTTTTCTCAAGAAAATGAGGGTACCATACCTTAGAATCAGTCTTTTGGTCAATCCATTATCCTAAACATTGATTTCTCCTGCATGAGCATGCACTATGGGTGGGGAATTGGGCCTAACTAGATTGGGTACTATAGTCACAAGTGTTTGACAATTTCTCTTGAACGAACCTATGTTCATATAGGGTGTGGTCCTATGGTTACATATTCCTCATTATGCATTTTTGCCTCCCTATGGATCCTCATGGCATTTCTAGAGTCCTCTCAGTCCCTCTCTAGATCACTTCTAATCATAGCCCTTTTCCTAGCCTCATCATACTTGCTCTTATACAACTCCCGCTAACTGGATACCATGTTAAACCAATGATAGTATATCAATGTGTGCCCCTTCATTTCCCCATTGACTACATTGTTCATGCAAGGGAGATTTTAGTCATCCATGTGGAAGTTTTTAGGTCCTAATTCAACTATAAGCTTATTAATTTCTAACAAAAACTACCTAAGATACCTTCCATGTAGCTCCTAGAGGAAGTTAAACTGAGCTTCCTCTAGATAATAGTATATAGAGACTAAGTGTTTAAAAAAATAGCTATTAATTTTTCCTTACCACTACATATCCACTGCACGTGTCAATGGCACTCCCAATCTTTCCAAGGTTGATTGATACTCTAATGACTAGTAAATATTCCATCTATAATTTCTTGAATAATCTTGCACGTATATCAAAATCCAAACATGAAAGTGAACCGACACTTCTACAAATAAAGGTTCATAGAGTGAGTCATAAAGGTATTTTTATATCCATGCATAGACAAATAATCTTGGTTCAAGATATGAAAGTGAAAAAATCTCTTCTATGATAGTAACCCAACATTCAACTTTTTTTAGAGATAATCAGTCAAGCATTTTCCGACCATCATGTGAACAAGTGCAATGAGTCCCGATTATAGAACCAAAATGTTGGGATATTTTCCTTTAGTCTAGTATATCTTTCCCTAATAATGCATCTAAGAGAATAAGAGATCCAATGAACTAACATGTTGGCACATAACATGATAAAAGTTTCTCACATGCTCATCCAAAGCATGTAGATTAAGATTGGTTCCCATTGGTTTTGTCACATGATGGTGTATTCATTAGATTTTTTAAGTGAGGATGTTCGAACAAACAATTTTGTCTATATTTATACTTAGTTTCATGTTTAAGTCTTAACTATTAATTTCCTAAACTAATCAAAGAAAAATAAGTTGGGTCGAAATTGAGAACAAGATAGTCAAATTTCCATTATATTCAAGAACATGTTACATAAGAATTTCATCAACACATAAGCTTCCTCGTATTACATTCATATGCCATATCTAAGATAAATACAACTCCAAGATTACAATTATCAACAACAAAACTAAGTAAAATTAAGGAATATTTATACAAGGGTTTACCCTGACCATTCAATTACACAAGTAATTACAAAAGGATGACTCATCAAAGACCATTAATAGTAATGAGTCATGGGGATACATTTACATTAAATTCCTAAGGACCCAGGCCTAATTACCCCTATATACTCTCTCTATGCTAGATATTTGTCATCATTTTCCTATCTTATCACAGACCGATGTTGGATTCATGCTTGACTATTCTTCTCTAATGTCTATGTGAATCATTCCTGACCATCTCTACTTTTTATTCCTTTGCCCAAGTCTTTCACTATTGTTTGAGTCCTACATTCTTGATTTCTACATGTTTCATATTTCCTTGTTCCACATGACTTACCTCTTTAACACCATGATCTTATGTGATGTGTCTCTCTTGTACCTACACTTCCTTCAACACTATTATCTTTTAAAAGTACTTAGCCAAAATAGATTCAAAATTGAGGACCCAATAACTATGATAACCTACACCTCATGCTTGAACATTACCACCAAATTTAGATTTCCTTGAATCTTATGAAATGCATCTTTAACACACCTTTTAGGATCTTGTTAAGGCACATCATTTATCAGGATGGACTATTAGTGGACCCAGCCAATATTGTGGTTATTGTCCAACTCCTATCTCCAACCACTTAGTGCAAGGTCTACACCTTTTTAGGTCACATGAGCTACTATTAGAAGTTCATTTGGGGTTATTCCAACATAGCAGTGCATTTAGATGGATCAACATCAACAATCATTTGAGACCTTGAAGGAGAAATTGGTTACCATACCTATTCTCCAATTTACAAACTAGAATGAGCCATTTCATGTGTATGTTAACACTTTAGTGATGGCAGTCATCACTATCCTAAAATAACTTGGTGAGGGCAACCTTGATCATCCTATTTATTTTGCTAGATAAAAGTTGGCACTAGTAGAATAAAACTACTCTACGACCAACCGTGAGGCCTTGTATATGGTTTATGCACTTCAGAAGTTTCACCAATACTTATTAGCAACCCTATTTATCTTATATATAGATCATAAAGTGCTCAAGGATTTTGTAAATAATCATGTATTGCATAGATACATCTACCAATGGATTGTTCATTTTCAAGAATTTTAGTTCTCTATGGTCATAAATCTAGGTAAAGTTAATTTTAGTCCAAACCACCTCTTACATGTTTAATAGGGTGAACCAATATGTCCCATAGAAGATGATTTGCTTGATGTGTAATTCTTTCAAGTCACGTGCATGCCTAAATAATTAGAGGAAATTGTAGCTTTAATTATAACAAAATCAGGACTAAATCACTTTAGCACCCAAGAGAAAAAGCAACTAGTTGTATGCATTGCTCCTTTCCAACTTATTAGTGAAGCCTGTACAAACATGGTTAGGATGAAGTGTTATATTAGTGCATAATACAACATGACTATGTGGAGGTCCTTCAAGAGGTCTATAAGCATGTCATAGGTGGACATTATACTGGTGATGCAACAACACATAAGGTGTTATAAGTAGAATTCATGTGACCCACCTTATTTAATGATGACAAAGTTTATGCATACCAATGTGATATTTGTCAGCATGTGGGTAAACCAAATTGATGGCATGTTATGCCTCTTCATCTAATCCTTACACAAGAACCATTTGAGAAATGGGCTATTGATTTTTTTGGACCCATTCAACCTGTTACAAGATAAACTGGTGTGCATTATATCATTACTCTCACAAACTATCTTAGGCACTAGGCTAAAACAACACCCACACATGATTATACTATTGTGATTATCACTCGATTTATATGGGAAATATCATAATTATGTATGGGTGTCCATTAATATTAACAAGTGATCATGACACTCACTTCCTCAGTGAAACCATATGCATCCTTTTTCCTAAGTTCTTGATTGTGCACCATAAGACATGCCATATCATGCTTAAGTTAATGGTGAAGATAAAGCCTTCAACAAGATCCTAGGTAATACACTAACCAAAATTTACAATGTCAATTAAAATAATTGGGATGATTGATTTTTTACAATTTTATGGGTGTATTAGAGCACATACAAAAGGTTAAATAGGAGTACTCCTTTTAATCTCATCTTTGGTGTTGAAGCAGTCTTACCAGGAGTGTTCCTAGTATGCTCTTTGTGTATTATGGATTTTGGCTGATTGGATAATGAAGAATCCCTTAAAGTGCATTTGGATATTATACTTCAATTGGATGAAACATGTTTTTTTGCACATTGGATCCAAGGAAATGAGAATCAGAAATAAAAGGCCTAGCATGATCGACATATCAAAACCAAGGTTTTTCATCTTGGTATGCATGTCCTTGTCTATGATTCAAAGTTTACACACCATTTAGGTAAATTATGGTTTCACTGAGATGGTTCAATTATTTTTCATGTTATCTGTCTAATAGGCACTTGCAAATTGAAGAGGTTATATGGCCAATTCCTACCAGGGCATTTCAATGGTACTCATCTCTGGCCCTACCAACTACATAATTATCCCATTCAGACAATAAGGACTTTTCCACTAGGTTAGTCTAGGATATTGTTTCACTTTAAAATAAGCATCATATTAGTTATGCACATTTTTTTAATTAGGTTTGATAATTGTTACTCTTTTATTTTGTAACTCTCTCTTTATCTTTCATGACATGCATTCCACTATGATATGATGTGGAGGACCACACACACATTTTAATATGGGGTGTATTTTAAGGATGGATATATTCCTTAAGTAGAAGTGAGTAATAGGAGGTGTGTAAAGGAAGCATTCAAGAGGAATCATGTAGAGGGGACATGTGAAAGAAATAATGGAAAAGTTGTAGGTGATCTTAGATCTTAGAAGAGAACAGGGAAAATGAGGGATGCACACAAAAATAAGCCTAAAGTATGCAAACATATGGTGCATGACCCAAGAAAATGGAATGAAGATGGTGAAGTAAATGCCATCACAAATTGGTTTAAAGAAAAAAAGATAGTTCCCACCACGAGATTGGAAATTTTGAATTATTATACAATTGGCATGCAGTATGTGAAGGTGCAATAACTCTCAGAGGAAGAATCATATGTGTAGGTTATTAACAATGGAATGATATGAATGGCAAGAATGTTAACTGGACATAAAGGGATATTATTTATATAACTAATGATTGAAGCGATGGACGACAACGTGGAGAAAAATTAATGTAAAATGGAATCAATGCAAAAGTGTGGGATATCCTATAAAAGTCCATAAAGCTTCTCATTTCCATTTTTTACAACTAAAAACTTGAAGAACCATAGAATCTTGAATAAGCAAAAACTAGTAATGAAGAAGGTGATTATGCAGTTCCCTCATTTATAAACATGATATAAAGACTAAAGAAATAAGAATTTAAGGATAAGAAAGTATAAATGCATCCACACAAGTAGAAAAAAGAAGTTACAAGTTTGCAGGCAATGGGTTTGCCATTAGAGGGAGGTGAATCAAGGATCCAAATCATTTTATGTCTAAGGTAAAATAGTCAAAACATATTCATTTGAGAGAGTTGGTTGGCCACATGTTAACTTTTAGGAAACTAATTGATGATGCGATCAAAGTGAAAGTCCAACAAGAATTAATAACCATTACCATCCATTCCTAAAGTTGAAGAGTTTGAGGGCATAAAAGAAGGTCCCATGTCCATTCAAGGAGTTCTGATGTTCACTTTGGAAGAAGATGGTCTCGTGTTCATTCAGGAAGAAGGTTCTAGTGAAATAAGTGTATAGGGTGAGGAATTAGTAGGATTGAGGGAAAGGAACCCTACTATACCAATACCAGAGATGGAAAGATTAGAGGAAAAGGCTATTATAACACCCTTTCCTCCCCCTTTATGATTGAAGAGATGCAATACCCAAAGATGATGTTATGTGTGGATGATTGGGAGTCTAAAGTTTCCACCTATTAGGTCCTAGACTATAATCACTATCAATATGGAAATGATCTCAACTTATAAAAGGACTACCAGGTAAAGTGTCATAATACCTAAAACAAGATCACTTATGATCTCATGATCTAAACTTGTTGGAAGATTCATGGGTGCTCTATCCCTTCAACCTCCTATATTTTGGAAAACTATAAGAGGCATTTCATTTCTTAATCTTATGCATTCACAAAGACTTCTTATACTTTATTGGGTGTAGAATGAGGATTACCCCTGAATGGATTAGCAGAGTAACTAGGCTACTCTTTTCTAGAGATAATCTAAGCGAAAATTTGGAAGATCAGGTAGCAATTGACAAAATGGTAGTGGCACTAAAATATAATAAACAAGGCCACACTATATACATTATTAGCATGGAAGATCTGATAATTCAAGTACTTGCATTCTTAACCATGACCAAAATGGGAGGTGTGGATCATTGAAAGGAGGCAGGCGTGACACACCTTTATGTGGCTAGCCAAATGGCCAAGGGAGCAATGTACAATTACTCCTTATATTTTGCATAGAAGATTGATCAAGATGTAGATAAGGCACATCATTTTCCCAACCACATTTTTCCTTGAGGTGAAATTATACTACTTCTAGTATTTGATGAGATTGACATCCTAGATTACTCAAGCAAAGAGTTGAAGTGGGTTTATCCACCAAAACATAAGTCCTCAATGAATGGTTCAATCAATTCACTTGTCTTGACACCATCACACCCTCCTACAAAGCCAAGATGAAGGGTTAGTTTGATGGCATGAAGGAGTCATTTGGGAAAAAGTGGCATGTACCCAAAGAGTTTCCTATGTAGATGGGATCTTATACATAATTTTTTGTAAAGTAACACTATTCCCTCATGCGTATCTCAATGGAAACCATAGACAACTTGTCAAGTTGGCTTAAATTGACCTATGCCTTCACCACCAGATACTTTATGGACTTGATGAAATGCATTTTCGATGTGTGCCCTATGAATAATGATGTGAACAAGATTGATGTCGATATATACTCTTTGTAGTATTTATGTTTACCTAGGCAGACATGCCTATGTGGATAAATGTGAATCTAAAAAACTGACATCAATACCTATAGGATATTTATGCAAGGGCAGACTTGAGTGATATTTTATATGCTTGAGCCATAGAAGAAATCATTAGGAGGCCAAGAGGTAAAGAAGGAAACATTTTCCTCTAAACCAGAGACACACGTAGACATGAGGGCATGAGTGAAAGAGAAAAGGCCAAAACCTAAGGCTGCCATCTCTAATGGGATGCAAGACCTATTTAGGGTCATCCCAAAACACCAATGGTAGGCCTTGCCACTACCAAGGACCACAGAGTTATTTGTAGAGCAAGAAGACATCACTTCATCCTGACTGACTACTCATGTGGAGCCCAAATGATAAAGGCAAACACCATTATTGATAAAAGTTGAGGATATTTTGATAAGATGGAAGGATGACTCTACACATCCCACTACTCAAGTAGAGCCTAAATAATAAGTGCCCTAAGTGGTAATTCTAGACATGGGTTAGGCATCTCTATAAGTTCGCCCTAATAATGAATCCACTCCTGAGCCAAGTAAGGATCAACCCCATGATCTATGTGAAGATAAAATTAATATGCCTAATGAGAAACATATTATGGCTAAGTAACAAGTGGACATTGAAAGTCTAACACCAGAAGTAGACAGGGAAAAAGGGCCCAATAGAGAGGACCTTAGCACCGATTCCAATAAGCAATAAGAGAATAGTCTCAAAATCATTGATTTAAAGTGTAACCCTCAAAAGGAAAAGGAACTAATGTAGGAGGTAGAGTAATAGAAACAACCAAATTAAGAACTTCCCATTCATGTCATGTTCTAATAGGACATACCAGATAAGTGCTTGTATTTGTGGAACTTTTTCCTTAATAATGAGTCCATAGAATAAACTCAGCATGAGATGAACTTTGATATGGAATTGTATCATGATGAAGGATGATTTGAGCTTCTAAGTCAAAGCACTAACATAAGCTTATAAATGGCAAGTGTTCTAAATAAGCTCTAGATAAGTCCTACGATTTGCTCTCTAATGCAAGCAGGCACGGTGTTTCTCAAGTTTGCCTTAGAGGTTTCTAGGCAAAACATTCTTAACAATCATAATGTAACCTAGATCCATACCAAACATTAGTTCATGTGATTGTATAAAGATTAATATGAAACATGATGAAATATTGAAGAGGAAATTGAAAAAATCAAGTGCCAACTAAGTGTGATATAAGCAGCTCAACTTAGGACATTGGGCCTTTCCCAAATAATTTTGAGAAGTGAACTAGTACTTGTAGAAGGAGTTCTTGTTACTAGTGAGGCAATAAAGAAGCTAAAGATGCTTATGGATCTTCTGTTCACTAAATGTAAAACCTAAGTGTATCCTTGATAAGATAAAATTTGGGTAACCATGCAGCTTTTTAAGTCCATGGAGTTAAGATGTGAATTATTAAATAAATAGAGTGCCACCATTCCAATTATCAATGGGATTTTTGTCAACTTGGCATGGCCAAGTAAAATTTTAGAATCACAACTACTAACTGAGGAATAATAAATTAGATAATTAGTTGATAATCTTTTAAGTATTAAGGATAGGGCCAAATATGTAAAAGTTTTTTAGAACATTGAGGAACTAGAAGCACAAAGAAATGCCCATCAACAATAGTTAAATGCTAGTTTCTCTACATTGAGAGGAAAAGTTTTAGAAAAGGTTGGGGCCATCGAGGACACTCATAAGATTGTGAGTGCTCAACTTGGGACTTTGAAAACTCAAGCTTATACCTTTTTAGAGTATCCTAAGGATTTGAAGAAATTGAAGGGTGAAGTGTAATTTATTACTTCTAATGTTCAGACAGCCCTCAACCAATGGGAAGAACTCAAGCACAAAGTCCAAGAGGTGGATCCTACATCTTTTACCATTGAGGAAACTTCCTTAGATTAGTATGGAATAATATTGGACTCTAAATTTTGTAATAATTATATTCTAAGTATTTTAGAGCCATAAGTGTGAAAGAATAAGGGTGTAAGAGTAAGTGTACAGGACCATGGTACTAAAGAGATAAATATAAGGGAACAGTGTGGAAGACCTTGACACAAAAGGGAAATTTATAAAAGCTAAGGAAGTAGAGAATAATTAAAATGTGTAGGACTCGAAGAAGCGCAAGACTAGTTCAAGAGCATAGGGAGTGGAAATAGTTAAAAAGTAGTTCACAAATGTAGTGGGGATTAATGAGAGCACAAATTTAGCACTGGTCTATGAAAGTAAAGGAACACAAACATGAAGATATATCATAAAGAGGTTATATAGGGGTTGTTGGGCTTGATTCAAAAAATAACTTAATTTCAATGACCATAACATATTTCTTTGAAATAGTTATTGGCTTGTCATGTTTTGTTTATTAATGTTGCAACCCAAATAAGGGGTTTGTTTATGTTTAAATACTTCATTGGCTATGTGTAGAAGTTGATGTTATTAGGTTGTAGTAATTATTTATGTGGAATATAATTGTGTTGTTAAGGTAGAGATCTAGATATCATGTACTAAAAGATGTACCTATGTAATCTTATTAATTTGATTAATGGAACTAATATTCTATGAACCTCGATGTGATGAATCTGTTTGGTGTTAAATTATACTAGTTATATGTAATGTGTAAATTCATTAAATGACTAACTCTATATTAATGTTGGTAGTAACAATTACTAAACATAATAACTCAAGCACCTAATTAAGATGTGTCTAACCATTATCATACGACAAAATTGACTAAAGAGGTTGGTTCATATCTACCTCATATACTATGTAAGAAATTCAAACACAAAGAACACAAGAATAATATTAAAAATATAAAAAATAATAAATTAATTTGAGAATATAATTATAATATAGAGCTTCCATATTTATAGGAATATGGTCTCAAACAAGGAGGTAACTCTAATAAATCTCCCAATAATAATTACTTACTCCTATAATAGTGAGTTAGTTTGTTAACCAAATCTCACATATAAATAATAATAATAACAATATTAATATTACTAGATTTTAATTTGTAACATTCACCCCCTTTACATTATTATTCCTAGGTGCACCCCCTTAATCTGAATACGGGGAGAATATACATCTTCAAGAACTAGCCCAAACAGAATCGTATGCTAATGTATATTTAGGTCTACATACTACTGAAGTGATCTTGTTGTACATGACCACTACTATGCAAAATAACACATCTCACATTTATTTTATGTGACCGTATATATGTGTCATTGGGGGTCATCTCCATAAAAAAGTAAGGTACTTATGGAATCTCTACAGTTAGCTGCCCTCTTATACAATTGTTTGCTACATTCCATTATATTTACATTCTCCCTTTTCTCCAAATATCAGAGGTGTTCTAAACAAGAAGGGGAATAAAAAACATGCACAACTCAAAAAATGAAAATATCATGAGGAACCAATCCTCATTGTCATCTTATACAACCTATGTTAATGTTTGTTGCCACCTAAACAAAAACAACATTGATGGTTTTCACTACCATTAAAGAATTATCCTTAGAATTAGCCAATTTGGTGTAGAACACACCTCACTAAAGAAATCAAAAACCACACCACATATGAATAGTAATGTCCTTCTATTCTTATTCAAACACACAGTAGAAAAAAGCACACCACACAAAATGTCACCAAAACATCTGGGCCCCATCATTGGTGACTAATGAGAGGCTATGAAAACCTCCTTCTTTTGTGCCTCTGACCTTTAGTTACTGAAGCTCCTTACTCAAGATTTGGTAAATTTGGTGACAGCTTTAGTACCTTGAAAAATGGCATGTTTAGCAAGTTCTCTTGGCAAGACATGATGCATAGTGATCTAAATTTCCCTGGATGTAATAGTTGGCTTTTGTTATAATGATCAAGCTTGGATGTTTTATGGGCCTATTTCTTAAAGATATCATTGATAAAAGACATTATTATAGGCATACCTTTTCTAAAAATATCAATCTTTGGGTGCACCTACTTCAGTACCTTAAATATGTAGATTTTGAAGTTATTTTCATTTTGTTCTACCTTCTTTTTATTTTTTCTTTTCTTCATTTTAACCAATATGCCTTCCACATAATTTTGACAAACTAAGGATGTTGGCTTACATTGATAATGCATCCGTATAAATAATATGAAAAAATTTCCTAGTAATCACCTAAACAAAACCCTAATATTCACCTAAATTGGACTCAAAGATATTAGAAATCACTATGACCTTAATAAAAAACCATTATGACACTTTTGGGATTTTTAATGATTAAACAACACAAATGGATTCTATTTGATAAATGACTCTTTGACTCATTTCAATTGACACAATTACCTACAATGACATACTTTGACATAAATGCTAAAACTAGTCTTAACAAACTTTAAAATGGATTTATGACTTAAATTTATGACTAAAGACCATGTTAAACACAAATCAACTTTTGACCAAATAATATAAAATATAAACTTAAGATATGAACAAACTAAATGACTTAATGCAAACTTTTAATTATAATACCTACGACTAGCAAAGAAGGGAGGATGATAGTTTGGTAAAAGCTCAAAGCTGTGGAAAACATGTGATGAGAGGAGCCATGATAAAAATAGGTGTTAATGTAATGTAGGTATAAAATGGATGTGAATAAAGTCTGATAAAATATATTAAATATTTTAGGAACATAATCTAACAAGATCATAGATTGTATGGTGAGATGAAAAAAAGAGTTGAAGCCAGATGGAGAATAGAACACCAAGTCATAGGATACATGAAAAAAATCCAATGCCAAACTACATGTATAGCGCCACATCAACAACTGCATGTGTAGAGTTTAAACAAAACTAAACTTGATATATGTAGAACAATAATCATGGCTCAATTTAATGCCTATAAAGTGGACTAAGACCAATCAAACAATGATCCAAGTCATTTAATGTAAATAAAATTAGAATTGATGTAAATGGTGTTGTATATAATGCAACATAGGTTAAGTCCAAAAGACTACAAATATATCCAAAATATGTGATACAATCCCACTTCTTTACTAATCTAGATATGTATTAGATATGAAAATGGTGTGATAGTTCATTAAACAATTCTTGCATGGATGAAATCATACATAAATAGTGTTAATAGCCATATGGAAGATATGGTAACACATAAACAATGCTCAAAACTCTAGCTTTGACTATAGATCAAGCATTGCTCTGATACCATATAAAGAGGTTGGTTCAAATATACCTCATACACTCTGTAATAAATTTGAACACAAAGAACATAGGAATAATATTAAATATATAAAAAATAATAGATTCATTCAGGATTGTAATTACAATATAGAGCTTCCATATTTATAGGAATATGATCTCCTATAAAAAAGGAGTTAGCTCTAACAAATCTCCCAATAATAATTACTTACTCCTATAATAGTGAGTTGGTTTGTTAACCAAAACTCATGTGTAAAAAATAATACTAAAATTAATAATGTTACTAGATATCAATCCATAACATTGACATGGACCAGTCCCTTCTACATACCTTGGGTGAGTGCACGAGGTTACCCCTCATGTGATATGCTAGGGTGCAAGCTCATTGGATCTACCTTCTATTGTGTGCACAACTAATACTTAGTTATTAAAATTTAAGTAAAAATACCCAATAATCTTCATAGTGACCTTGGGAAAAATGGGTTAGTGGGCTCATGATGTTGAACCAACCTAAAAGACCCCTTTATTAGTGGGTGTTGCCTATATAGCCACTACTTTGAAGACATTCTCAAATTGATTTAGTTCTCCTCTAATGTGTTGGATTGTGTGTTTACAAGGGTTCAATATGTGGAAAGCAATCACAATAGTTACCTAGCTTCTAACTTGGAAAATATGACTCATGGCATACTCCTTCAATACCTCAAACTTTTATATGTGTTATCCCTATGATTGATAAGGAAATAAGATAAAATAGGGAAGCTTTTCTCCCTTGAATATTTAATTTAATGCCTTTGGTACTTTGCCTTTTGAGAGGTATGAATTTTCTATGTGAAGAATGAATGAGGATCAATCATGTATGTATACCAATCCTTTTAGGAAATATATGTTTCATTTACAAATTTGATGATTTTAGGGAACTTGACACTTGTGTCAGCACATGGCATTTGTGTTGATATAGGTGTCTAGCCAAGATGCAAGTGTCTAATAAGTAGGAAATAAGTAAATGTCCAAACCTTACAGAGATTAAAAAATAAGTAGGTTTACAATATTCGAAGTAATATAGAAGGTTTGGCTCACCTTAATAACATTGTTAAGACTAAGATATAAGCAATGGGTACAGAGAGATAGTAGATGTAAGCCTTTCAATAGTGGTAAGGTATAAAATATAAAGTTAAATCCATGATACATTTTTTCCAAATATACAAGCCTGAGGTGATATATAATTCAGATTTAGTGTTTACATCCCCCTAATCTAGTAATGAAATTATTAGTTTAAAAGAAAATACATGCATACATGGGTGTGTTAAACATACCTCACCTTTGCATGAGCCTAACTTGAGTGATTTGATGGTTATTGACATGTAACCAAGAGCATGTTATAGTATATAATCAGTGTATATAATCTAAATTTGAAAGCATTGAAATGATTGAAACTAAAAGATAACAAGATTTAAAAGTACACGTATGTATCGATGCAACTACCTTGCCTTTTAGAAATTTGATTTGAAAAGATGTATCATTATGAACCATTAGAGTTGAGATTACAACAAATATAAATCTAGAAAGTGCATAAATATAGAAATATTAGAGGACAAATACCCCCAACCTTGGATAAAAAGGTGATTTGCCATCCAACAGTTGCGATTAACTCAATCGTGCAACCCTATAGCTTAGTGAACATGAGTGAACCAAGTCAACTCACACTATAATACAATGATTTTGGATGATGTAATCAAGTCCAAATTATAAACTTGGAAAGATTGAGTGATTTAATCACCTGAACCATAGCAAAAGCAAACCAACTCCTATAGGATATTGGCTCAATATAGTCTGTAACAATCCAACCTAGTGAGCCAAATTCCATAGAAGTGTTTTAAATCTAAAAGTTTATTTAATTTTGAAATTTGGGTGGTCTTTATATAGAATATGCACCTTATGTGTGTCTCATGCTAAAACATGGGTATAATAATGGTACCAATGTATATAATTCTACCACAAATGTTGATTTGAAAAATTTACAAACTATGTAAGTGTGGAGAACATGTTTTCTTAACATGCCCCCATTATAATATGAAAATGAGAACTGGTATGAGTGTGGATAACATATTTCTAAAACATTCCCCTATTTTATATCTGAAATTGTGACAAATGTGGATAACATGTTTCCAAAACATTCCCTCATTATATATCTAAAAGTGTGACAAATGTAACATTTTTCCAAAACATGCCCTATTGTATATCTGAAATTGTGACAAATGTGGAGAACATGTTTCCAAAATATGCCCTCATTGTATATCTAAAATTGTGATAAATTTGGATAACATGTTTCCAAAATATGCCCCCACTGCAATTTGAATCTATGAAGAGTGTGGAATCCATGCCTCTATTAGACACCCCAAATAATATGTCCCCCATTTTGATGCGAGGCAAAGTAAAAACTGGTATTTACCTTACCTCAAAAGGATAATATAACTATGTGAACTATGAATGTATCATGTACCATATAGGAGAAAAATGTCTAGGTATATATATCATTGAATCATGAAAAATGTGATCACATCAAGGCCCAACATGCATGATATATATCATGGCAACATCTATAGAGTAACATAATTGGATGTAGGATGTAGAGGAGGTAATTTGATCACTTTGTCTAAAATCATTTCTCTTAGGATTTCACTTGGTTTGTTAGTAACTTTTGGTATAATACTTGAATCACTTATTTTAGATGTGTTTAGTTTTGTTGTATATTTGGATGGGGATCCTTATTCAGCACAACATTGATAGATGAGGAAGTAAATACATTATTAACACTATCACATTTTGGATTTTAGGCATATGGAATTGGTTTTCCAATAATGTGATCTTTGAACTAAAGTATTAATTTTTATTTTATAACTCTTATAGAACTTACTCATAAGGATGATTTTATCCTATAAGGATTCACAAGCACAAACCCTAAGTACCTCAAATTGAATATGCATACATACACCATATATCTTACCCCTTGAAGAAGGGATAGCATGGCCCTGGTTAGAGGGATGGTATATACCACCCTCCTTATGGTTAGGAGGAAGAAGCTCAATACTATTGTAATAAGAGTTGTAAAGAGGGCTTAAATTTTGACTTTGTTTTGAAACCTTCTCATTATATTGGTTGACTTGTTTAGTTCTTTGGATTGCAACATTGATTAGCTTATTACAAAATTAAATTTTTGCTACAATTACAAATGATAACATAAAATTATCTACACATACATCCATATTGAACATGTTGATAGAAAAGGAAATCTAATCTAAAAATTACAAATATATGAAAAATAGATAAATTAGTAATCAAGAACAAAAAAAATAGGAAACTCTATATCAACCTAAGGTTTGGATACCAAAGGTTGGGTTCCCCAAATGTTTAAACCTAAAAATATAGATTAAGAAATCTAGGGTTAAAGGGGATAGAGATAATCTAGGGTACAAGGGTGATAAACTATCTCTATAACAAGCCAAATAATTATAAACTCAAATAAACAATGCTATAAATTTAAATACTGAGATATGCTAAAAATAGTAAGTACAACCAATCGTTGATATTTCAAAAAATGGAAAATAATGGTACTTATCTATATTACAGTGTGCATGTGGATGTAATGTGGAATAGGTTAGAAATAGACTAGATCTAGATTTTGGACCAATCATTAGATTCTATAAATTTGACCTTTATGTCCTCAGACACTTGCATTAACTTGGGATGATTCTATTTGATGTTTTTGTCTAACTTGGATGTATGTGTCTAGTATAGAATAAATGTTGGATCCAGATGTGATTGTCTATAATGTTTTGTGTTTTATGTCACATTCACTCTAGTGTATTCAAATATGGATCATGGATTATCATTATTTTTGAATCATCAAAACCCTAGCTTTTCATCTTCATAGTGACCTTGGGAAAAATGGGTTCGAGGGCTCATGATGTCGAGCTAACCCATATGTTAGTGGGTGATGCCTACATATCCACTACTCTAAAGAGGGTATTATACTAATGTACTTCTCCCCTAATGTTTTGGCTTATGGGTACACAAGGGTGCAATGTGTGGTAAGCAAGTACAATAATGACCTAGTTTAGAAGATATTTTATGATTATATAACACCTCAGTCTTGTACACTTGGAAAACTTATACCTTGGTTTTTAATCTCAATTTTTTACCTTTTTTATTTTGCAAGTCTTGCATCTTCTCTATCTTTATGCCCTTTGGCCTATATCTCTTAGTTTGGTCAATCTTATGTTGATGACCTAGGTCTTTTATCTTTCTCAAAATACTTAAAATCTACTTATCTTCCATCTCTGTAAGTTATGAACCTGTACCTACCCTCCCACTCCCTACACACTAACATCCAAGATAAAAAGTAGTGTTGATGTTACTATCCTATCCTGATGTAAGTATCTAGTGCCCCAAATTCATCTAATTTGTAAATGAAACATATCCTAATGGTCAGCCTGAATGCTTTAATATGAGTTATTACTCCAAAGGGATTGATATAAATACAAGATCAACCCTCATTCATTCCTTACCTAGCAACACCTAGAAAAAAACCAAAAAGACCAAGGCATTTATCAAAAACACTCTATTAAGCATTCAATTAAACAAAGCTTCCTTATTTCTATACCAGTTATAGGTAAAACTCACATACAATTCTGAAGTATTAAAGGAGCAACTCAAGAGCTTGATTTTCTAAGTTACAAACTAGATCATCATTGTACTTGCTTTGCACAAATTTGTATGATTCACATACAAGCCAACACATAGGGAATAATTATAGACACCTAAAACTAGCCATCAATGGCCTTCAACTGGACTTCAGATTGGTTCCACCAACCATTATAAATTAATCCTAGGAATCACTAAATACCCCAAATTTTATTGTGCATCATTTTTCAAAGATCATAATCACGTTGAGACATCCTTAATTGCGGTATCCTACTATATGTAATCATAACCTCTCACAGATTCATCCCTAACCATATTGTGGCATCACAATAGTCAATTTGGCCTATGGACCTATTACGTGGGGCACATGAACTTAAATCAAATCTTGAAAATGTTAAAAGCCTAATTAGAATTAATTAACAAATTAATCTAAATTAAGAGCCTAATTAAATTATCCATATGTAATTAATGAATGAATAAAAAAGGAAATTCAAAAATATGAAATATCCTAGATTTTCATGATTACCTTTTGCAAGTTGTCAAGCCTTTTTGGAAATATATCCTAAAATGGATACC
Source organism: Torreya grandis (assembly GCA_037957365.1). Taxonomy (NCBI): domain Eukaryota; kingdom Viridiplantae; phylum Streptophyta; class Pinopsida; order Cupressales; family Taxaceae; genus Torreya; species Torreya grandis. Next base: position 2,103,652 of record JARHVA010001948.1, read on the forward strand.
CATGCCTACACATTGAAAATCATTATTACTTGACAAATGTTAACTCTACTAGGATTATATTTGACTCACCTAGGTTAAGTTTGAACTCATTCCATGTTTAAACTCCACCTTAACTCACCTTGGGATGGAGTTAAATCCATTTTCTATAAATATAATGCCTTTCCTATTGAATTTTAAGTTATTTTAGTGTAAATTTATCATGCACAAATAGCTTCAAAGCTTTGAGAAGAGTAATGTTATAATTCAAAAATGCCTAGCAAGTAGTGTTATAATGCTAAAATCTTGAGACAAGCTACATCAAGCCACAACATAACCCATGGTGCCAAGGAGAGAAAGAGCTACATGAAACCATTTACTAAATACTTTTTGAAGCACAAGCTAAGAAAACCACTCAACAAATGCATTTCGAGCTCCCAAGGAAGGTAAAGGATCTTGTGTCTTTTGCATTTTAGTTGTGTTTTCAATTGTCTTTTATTCATTAAGCTCACCCCTAAGATCTAAGCTTGTAAATGTTAGAGTTAGTGTGTTTTTATTGAGTTTTATTACTTTTTCTAACCTCCCTTCTTGGATTCCTATGATCATAAATGGCATACCCGATGGGACATGCACCCCATAAAGTTTCTCTTAAAGCCTCTTAGATCATTCTAATAATGATGTTCATTTAAAAATTTGATCTTGCTGACCAAAATGGGTGAAAACTTCAAGCTAAAGGATGATTTTCTACCAATCACGAGGTTGCTTTATGTAATCATGTTTTTTATCTCTAGATAGCAATATTGTACTCACATAGTTATGGTTTTCCCTCTATTTTAGCATTTTTGCATCTAATTGTTAATGTTTTGTTGATTGTTTTCTACCCACAAGGAAAGTTATGATATTGTAATATCATAACTTCGAAACTCATGATAATGTGATACTATGATTTCAAGAATCGTGATAAAGCCTAAACCTTTAATGATTTTGCCTCTAACTGCTAGCGATTAGGCTAAACCATTTCAAGTCAAGTTATAATATCATGACTCTTAGAGTTACGATTTTGCCTTGGTATTTACAATTTTATAACTAGAGTAGCGATTTTGCATTTTATACTCTATTTTCTCATAAATTGCATTATTGCACTAATAGTTATGATTTTGCAAAGTTGTGGTTTTGCTCTATGTTTTGCAGTTTTGCACTTTGTAAACCTAAGAGCTAAATTTGAGAAGTGATTTATACATTCATGAAAGTGCTTCTAAGCACAAAGACCCTCTAACATTTTTGCAGCACCCAAAGGCCACAAGGGAACATTTAAAGCACTTTTCACTTGAAAATTCACATTTCAATTGGTGCTTTCATAATCTATTTATTTAAAGTCATTTTTTATCTTTGTCAAAGTTTTTAACAAACACATGCCAAGGGGGCCAAAATTTCATTCATATTTCATATTAGTGTAATAAAACAAATTTTCACATTAGTTAGATAACTCATAAGAGTTTTTTTTTTATGCATGTTTTGATTATAACTTGTTTGTCTTTCACAAAAGGAAAGAGCTGTTAATGCTCTCCCCCATCCACTTTAGGGAAATTGGGTGACAAAAAGTGCCCTTTCTTTGTAATTATGCCTTTATCCAAGGCATGAAAAGAATGTTGTTGAGGATCTCGCCAAAACTCATATGGTTTGGGTGATCTAAACACAACCTTTAAAGTCTTTTCACTTAGTCATTTATTTTAGCAACTTGGATTATGAGCAAGAGTTCATAACCTCCTATGAGTTTTTTAGGGAAGCTTTGACCCGATGTTTCATCTCTCAGCATTGTTTCAATCCCAATCTATGGTGGGTATATAAATCAAAGCACGTATATTATGATTTCCAAGGGGTTGAGTGGTTAATCAATATGAACTCAATTAACATGAGGCATCTCTAGTGTTAATCACATTTAGGACCATATAAATATTCAAAAATTTAATTTTTAGAATAAACCCACTTGCTACGGACATATTATTGATGCAGGACGAGTAGCGCGAAGTTCCATGTCACAATATTATCTCTTGGGAGAAGGGGGTGTAAAAACCCTACTACTTCATGTGATTTTATTTTTATATTAACACTCAAAATCCTCTTAAGATCATGTATATAGATGAAATTTAGTGATACAATGCAACCTTGTCAATTTTAGAGCTTTAGATGTTATACTTAGTTGTATTTAGTCTATTTCCTTTACTTGATTGGTTTTTGAGTATAAAAACCATTTGTTTATTTATGTCATGTCAAAATGAGTTTTGTGTCCACATCACTCTATTATTTGAGGAGGTCTTAGGCCTTCCATTTGACACCATACTTTTGCTTTACTAATTTGACAAATCTTTGTGTGGTGTCACTTGATTGGAAAGGGTAACATCACATTGTCCAATCCATTTCAAGTTTTGTGCCTTCGAGTCTTAAAATAAACCATCAATCTTACCTTTAGAGAGTGATAATGTCATTATGTTGCTCAATTCATTTCATAGACTTGTCTTGTGTCTAAATTTCCAAATTCAAAACCAATCTGTGTGTGCCTTTTGGGTCTTTGTTTAGTACCGTTATGTCATTCACCTTTGTCTAACTTATTGATCAAAGAAAGCCTAGCTTTCCTAAATTGAGTTTTTCATTAACCTTGATAAGTTCAAACCTAAACATTGATTAATTTTTGTTTATGTCTTATCTACTTTGGGCCTAGACACTGATCTTTCTCTTTTGGGTTGTGTAACTTAGGTTAATTCTTCACCAAAATTTGAAAACTATTTGTTTGTGCCTAGATTTGGGAGAAAATAATCTATCTCCAAGTGCCTTTTGTTTCATGCCTTATACCGAATCAATCAATTTCATGTCTAAATTTGAATTCCTAGTCTGTGCTAAAGTGTTTAGATTTTTTAGATTAAATCATCCTTTTGTTTAAAAGTCTAGATTTTGTGCTTATTTTTCCAAAATTCCTAACACATGCCTTTGTTTGAGCCTAGATTTTTATGCTCCATTTGGCCAAAAGACCTAGCAACCTTTATTCTCCTAAATTAGACTTGTTTGGAACACTTTGAACCTAGCATTTGGTATCTTAATTTTAGTTCATCTACTTGACCTTTTTTGTGTGAGACATTTAATGCTAGACATTTAACGTTACGTTGTTTTATACCAAGTTTTTGCATAAACCCTTTTTGGAGATATAGTTTCATCTCTTTGACCAAGTTAGACTGAGTTTGAACCTTTTGTATTTTTAGACATTAGTTTTTAGAGTTTATAAAAATCTAATCCCTTTTATCATAAAATATTCACCATTGATTTGAACATGTCTCATTATACTCATAGTGGTGTCATGTACAATCCAGGGTATAGTAATGTGGTTGCATAAGAAGACTTTATTCAAGACCCCTATGGAGATGATGTCATTTGTGAGATGGATCCTTATCCACATTACAACACTCAAATGGGGAAACAAATCCAAGATCCTTTGGCCTATTATTTGGTCAACACACCTCCATACTTAGAACATGACCAAGAATAAATGGTGTAATACCTAGCTAGCATACTTTCAGTTGTAGAACAATTATAACAGCAACCATACTACATTACAATGCCATCATCCTATGACCCTTGTTCGATCATCACTTACTAGCAAATAATGATGAAGTCTTAATTATAGCCATGGAAGTAGGGGCTAAGTTTCCAGTAGACATCCCCCATAAAAATTTAACAAGTTTAGTAAGAGTGCCTTACAATATGCCTTATAATCAAAACATTAAATGGGCCTCTTTAGTAATCCTCAAGATATGGTGTCGATGCCATATCAATAACCTCATATGATTTTCATAATAAAATGCCTCATGGAGGACCAATTAATGTAGATGTAGAAAACTACTAGAATTATTTTAATTTAGTGCACAATTTAAATAACATGACCATGTCAAATGCTCCTCTTATTGATCTAGTTCCTTCAACAAGAGTCTTAATCAAATTGACAAGACAATAAAATTATGGTATAGACCCATTCACATTAATCACTTTAGTTCGAGACATGTTCAATACCCTAGATATTAAAGAAGTGTCTTTTACTTCTATGCAGAATAATGAGCCAAACATAGTAGACAACATGCAAGCGATGTTCAATCTAGACCAAAGTGGTGTAAATGCACAAACAACTAGTCCACAATAAAACCTACCTTTAGTTAACTCCATGAGTGGTTTGAAAATGTAGGAGGTAGGAACTTCTATCTCTCAACCAAAAATAACTACCTATAATCCTCAACTAGTTGCTTTTTCAAGAACCCAACCACAAGGATTAACTGGTCAAGTAGTAACCAGTGTTAAGCCTCAATAAAATGTGATGATTATTAATCCACCACAACAGGTGACAACTAATATTCCACAATAATAGGCACAATATAACATACTAATGTTGCAGAGGCAAAACATTCTACCACCTCAATAGGGGCAACCAATGTTTTACCTCGCCAGGTAGTGATGAACATACATCTTTAGTCATAGTCCAACATACTAATACAATTATAAATGATGTCTAATCAACAGTATCTGAGTATTGGTTAGTGACAAATGCCGAACCTTCAACATGCATCTACTATGATCAAGGAATCCAAGAAGGGTGGTTAGATCATGTGTTAGAAAAAGAAAGAACACTTAAATAAAAACACACAAACATGCATAACAATATCTTGACTAGATCATAAGGGGGAGCTTAGTGAACAAACAATAAATGACAAAGCTCAAATAAAATCCAAATAACTTACACATTCCTTACCTTCCTTGAATGCTCTAAATGATGTGTTTGGTTTGTTTTCTTGGTTTGTGCTTAAGAAGTCTTTGTCAAATGGATTTGTGTGGCTCTTTCTCTCTTTGGCACCATTATTTGGCTCATACTTGCTTGATGTAGCTTGATGGTTTGATGGTTTGGCTTATGATTTTGGCATTATAACACTATAGATCTCAATCTTGTCATAAAACTAGCATTAGAACATTATTATACTCAATCTCTTTAAATGGAGAGGTTTAAGCTTGTATTTATAGGTTTAGAAACTAACCCCAACCCAAGGTGAGTTAAAGTGTAGTTAGAGCTTGGAATGGGTTCAAACCTAATCTTAGTGAGTTCATTAACTTCAGTAGAGTTAAAAGGTGTCAAATGGTCATGATTAGCAATGAATAGGCATGTTGAGATTTTTTTGGATATTTAACAACTCACAAAAAGGTAATTATGAATTCCTAGGGTATTCTTTGATTTTTTTGAATTTCCTTTTTTGATAATTCATTTAATTGCTCGTGGATGATTCAATTAGGCATTTGATTAGGTTTTGCATGTTAATTATTTTTTTTTAGGCATTTTAGCATTTTTCAAGATTTGAATTAATTATATATGTTCATTTACCCCATTTAATAGGTCTATAGGCTAAATTGCATATTATGTAGCCAAATTTGAGAATTTTAGTGATTCTTAAGATTGATTTACAAAGGTTGGTAAGAATTTTAGGTGTCTACAATTTTCTCCTATTTGAGAAGGCATTGTAAGTTGTAAGCAAATTAACATCTTATCAAATAATGAAAAGGTCCTATATGCTTATGACTATAGTGATAATGTATAAACCATATGGTCACCCCTTAAGGGAGTAGTTGGCAAAGGGGTTGGCATATGGTCCCTCAAAAGAAGGAAATGAGTGGACCAAATAGATGAAATTATGGGGTGGAATGGACTAATTTCTCCAAAGGCATTTATAATCAGTTGCATATGGAGCTACCCCAATTAGGGCAAACAAATAAGATGATTTGCCCAAAAGTAGTTATAATCATCAGCATAGGTGGGATAAAAAAGGTGATGATTTGCCCAAAGGTAGTTATAATCATTAGTAGGATAAAAACATGCCTAGTTGGGCAAAAGGAAGTGAATGATTTGATCGAAGGCAGTAATAATCATTAACCCTCAAATTGATGGAACACAAATGATTTTCCCAAAGGTGGTTAGAATCATTGAGAATTCAAGTGGGATGGTGTATAATGATTTTCCCAAAGGAGGTTATAATCATCATACCTCGATTATGGCAAATAAATGGGATGGTATAGAATGATTTGCCTAGAGGCAGTTATAATCACTAGTATCCCAATTATAGAAAACATGATGTGGAATATGATGCAAAGATGATGTCAAATTGATATAGAGGATAAAGATAAATTAGGAAACTTTCAAGAATGGAGATGCTCATATGAACTAATAAGGGAGTAAATTCTTTCATTGTTTAATTACTCTATTTGGGATAGGATTGGGATTAGATTGGGAATGTTGCTAGTGCTGGTGCCAAGGAGATATCATTATTGAATTTTCCATGTAAACTCCTCGAAGCTGATTTTTGTTGTAGCATATGATAGTAGGCATCATGATAGAACACCATGAGGACTTGGCCAAAATATGCATAAGGACTAACTCTTGATCTAATACTCAATTGAAAATAATGCACCAATGATAAATACCATGATGACATTGTTGATGTATGAAAATGGATGGATTTATAAATAATGCACAAGGAATCACCTAATAAATTCATGTAGACTAAATTGAGGCACAATACTGAAAGAAGACAAACATGCAAATAAATAAGCAAATAAAACACACAAAAAAGAAAATAAATAAAATGAAGACAAACAACAAATAAATAATGATTATGCACAATTTCAGTACAAATAATATGACACAAATAAGATGATAAACATTTCCCCTAGGAAATAGGTGACAACATAACAAACAAACAAAATGGGGAAATAGAAGAAAAGGAAGGGAGTGGCCAAGCTATCTCTATATCCACTAGGCAAGTGGACATTGCCTACATAGTTCCATGGATGTGATATCCAATAAAATTTCAGGACAAATGTAGTTCTCCCAGGATATGGGATAGAAAAAAATAATGAAAAAGAATACATGAGTGTGTAATTGAAGAATTTGGGAATGGTCTTCCAAAATGGCAAGTGCATGGGACAAAAGGGCCAATAAGGATGGGGAAACTAAATGATAAGTGGTTTTTTGTGACTTAGTGAGGATTTCTAGAATCCTTAACGCAAAGAAGTGGTGAATGTTTTTGGTTTTTCTAAATCAATTTTACAAATGTTTATGGAATTTTGGGTATCTCAACTTGATGAAGAATGATGAGATACTAAACAGTCTAGGCTCATAAAATGGTAAGACTATTTAAACTTATGGATTATTCACAAAACAATGAGAGCATGGCTAAGAAATGACTGAGATGATCTCAAAAAGTATCGAGCACTACCTACATAGTCCTAGGATGGGAATTCAAGTCACTATAGTTCCACCTTATAGTGGAGGAATATGACTAGTGTAAAAACCAATTCAAATAAAATAGGCACAGTTGGCATAATGGCATAGTACGACATAGGAATGGAAAGTTGGTATATCAAGGCATAATAAACAAATGTTGCCCCTAGTTTTCCCATAAGTGATTATAACTAGGAAATAATGACATAAATCAATGATACTAATATTCCCATGGGTAGTTATAATTAGTAGCACGGCCATGGGACATTGATTTACCTAAAGGTAGTTATAGTCAGGCCCACATAAACACATCATGATATAGAACAGAACAAAAAATAAAGGATGCAACTACCAAAACTTCTATCATACTGATCCAAAATATGACCTCTATCTAGAATATTTGAAATAACTACTAAGATTAATCTGATTATTCATGTTGAAAGTGAAAACATTGGATGAACCAAGGTCAAACGGGCTAGGTAGGGAGGGTCAAAACAACGTGGTTGACAGAAAAGGTATGGTAGAATGAAATCGTAGAACAATAAAATGATAGAATGGTACAAGGGTATGGTACAAATACTAAAGTCAATAATATGGTATAACTTAAAATGGTCCTCATAGACAATACACCAAATCACTCAAGCAAAGTAATGCTTGAGGTGTATAATGTTCATCGGCTCATCAAGTTCATCCCTATTTAGTGTGTTGAGCTTGTATGCTCCAATGCCATGGTCTACAACAATGATGAAAGAACCTACCTAGTTGGGTTTGAACTTGCCTTTATGTTTATTATCGGTCATTGTTTACTTTTGGTTTTCTTTAAGAAAAATATCACCAAGTTCAAAAAATTTGTGTTTCACACACTGATTGTAGTGGCCATGGAGTCAATTTTGATATCTTTATAGGTTATTTACTATGTCCATGCATTTCTAATCAAGTAAATTTAGCTCTTATAAGCGAGCTAATCAATAGTCATCATCATCCAAGACATGCTTTAGAGAGATGCACAAAGAAGGTAACTAGACCTCAATGGGAAGAATGTCATTAGTGCCATCAACAAGTGAATATGGAGTGGCACTTGTGGGAGTGTGGTGGTTGGTACGGTATGCCCAGAGGGCATGAAATATTTGGAGGTGCCAATCATAACTGGCATCATTTATAATCTTTTTGAGGATGTTGACAATGGTTTTGTTAGATGCTTTTGCATGGCCATTACCTTGAGGGTAACATGCCATGGAAAATTTTTGTTTGATTTTGTACTTGGCACATAATGATTTGACATCCTTGTTCTTGAATGATATTCTATTATCAGATATAATGTTGGAAGGGATACCATAGTGTTAAATGAGATGGTTAAAGATGAATTTGGAAATTTGCTTTCCATTCATGTGAGGGGTATAGCTTCAACCCACTTAATGAAGTATTATATGGTGGTAATAATGTGTTTATTACCATTCGATGAGGTGGATTTTATCTTCCCAATGAGATCGAGGCCCCATGTAGCAAATGGCAATGGTGTCAACATTAGTTCAAAGTATTGGCCAGAGCATGAATTATATTGGTATGTCTTTGATATTTATTACATCTTTTGACATATGCAGTTGCATCTGTGTCTATCATTGGCCAATAGTACCCAATATGCAAGAGATTTTTGGACAATACTTCCCCATGGGTGTGGGCTACACATACTCCTTCATGAACTTCTCGTAATGTTAATGTAGATTTTATCGAAGTTAAATATCGAAGTCGAGTTCTATCAAAACTACAATGGTATAGGGTTAGTCTAAGTAAGGTATAACATGTGGTATTATAGATAAAGGTGTTAGATTATTTATGGGATAAGTCTGGTGGCATAATTTGGTCTTGGATGTAAGTGTAAAGGTTTGAATACCAAGTAGAGTTGGGACCAACAATATCATAGATCATTATGATGGTTGAAGGTTCATGAGTTGGCGCTAGCAATTTTTTAATGAGAAACTAGTATTATTTGGCTATATTTGTATGTCAAATGAGTGACCCAATGGTATCCATGGAATCTATAGTTCTATTACTAGCCCTTGGTATATTTTCAAACTAGATGTTGATAATTTGTTATTTGAGAGTGTCAACCATAGCCTTGTATGATACTAGCTTATCATCTTTGGTCCAAAAATTTTCTATAACCTGATTGATGATTAACTAAGAATCACCATAAACCTTTAGATGATGTATGTTCCATTATATTCTCTGTTAAAGCCCTATAACAAGTGCTTCATATTCAATCATGTTATTGGTATAAGGAAAGTTAATTCTGAATGACTTAGGGATTAGATCCACCTGTGGAGTGATAAACAAAAGGCTTGCCCCTAATTCATGTGCAATAAATGATACATCAAAATATAGATTTTAGTGTTACTCCTCATGATGTGATTCCATGATGGTAATAATGGATTCATCAGGGAATTAGAATGTTAGTGGTTTTATATCTTCAAGGGGTACTTCAGCAAGTTGATCTACATGAACTTGCCCCTTGATGGCTTTTTGGTTCACATGTTCTATCTCAAACTCACTAAGAAGCATGATACATTTAGTCATACGACCATGTAAAGATATTTTAGATAGTATATACTTGAGTAGATCTACTTTTGAAATGACCATGGTCTTATTATTCAACATGTAATGGCACTGTTTTTGAGCTATGAAGACCACAACTAAATAGATTTTTTAATGGGCATATAATTGTGTTCATACATGACCAGTACATATTTTAGATAGTACACGGCATGCTCTTTTCCATTTTTATCAAGTTGAGCTAAAATATCCCCCAGGGTTTTGTCTTTCACTAATAGGTATAAGAGAAACAACTTTCCTAGCATAGGAGGTGATAAAATAAGCAGATTCACTAGATAGTCCTTTAGCTACTAAAAAGCTTTTTAACAATCATTATCAAAGTGAAATGTTACACCCTTATTCAGTAGGTGTGTAAATGGGTACAACTTATCTATGAATTAATATATGAAACATCTGATGGATTGGATCTTGCCCTAAAAGCTATGGAGTTGCTTCAAATTGGTCCATGGTGGCATATTTGTTATAGCTCATACTTTAGTTGGATCAACTTTAATGCCTCATTGAGACACAATGAAGCAAAGAAATTTGCCTAAAATAATGCCAAACACACATTTTTTAGGGTTAATCCTAACTTTGTATTCATGTAGTCACTCAAATATCCTCCTTAGTGTTGTTGGATGATCAGCCTTGGTCTTTGATTTACCTAGTATGTTGTCAATGTAGTCTTCAACAATGGCATGCATCACATCATGAAATATGATTGTTATGGCTCTTTGATAGGTGACCCCTACATTTTTTAGACTAAATGTTATAACCTAATAATAGAATGTTCTCCACAGAGTGGTGAATGTTGTTTTGTGTTAGTCTTCTACTACTATTCAGATCTGGTTATAACCTAAGTATTCATCTATCAGTGAAAGCATCTATAACCTATTGTGGAGTTGACTATCATGTTAATGTTTGGTAGAGGAAATTTATCTTTAGGGTAGGCCTTGTATATGTCTCTAAAATTAGTGCATATCATGATTCCTTCTAGCTTTTTAATGATTAACACAACATTAGAACTCCTTTTAAAATAGTCAATTGTCCTAATACATCTCACATCTAAGATATTTCCAACTCTTTTTTGACTAATACAGAAATGTAAGGATGCATTTTATGCAATTTTTGTTTCACTAGTTTGGCATCAGGATGTACCACGAAGTGGTGAATAACCAAGGTGGGGTCTAAACCTACCATTTCAGAGTAGGCCCATATAAATAAATCTATAAATTCCCTTAATAGTGTTTTAAGGACTTCACACTCCTCCTCAATGAGGGTCGTGCCTAATTTAATCAATTTTGGGTCATTTGAAGTCCTAATGTTTACCTCTGTAGTATCCTCCACTAGAAGGGTTGAACCATCTTCAAGAATAGTGGGCAAATATTTGAAGTATTTGGAAATGATAGAGTCCTCTATTAGGACTAGTTATTCGAGTTCTCTTAGGCATGAGGAATTAGAAACCTCCAAGGGTAGGGATGGCCATGTGACAAAGATAGTTGGAAACTACTGAATGATGTGATTAAAACCCTTATATTCTTCAAGACTGAATTTGGACCCATAGGCAAGTTCATCATCTATGGTATCCTGGATTATTTGATTAAAATCCTATTATTCCTCAATATTAAACTCAAACCTGTAGACAAGTTCATCATTTGTGGTCTCCTAGTCTATATTTGAAGAAGGTTGAACACCCCCATCTAATGGCACCTAAAATAGGTTTTCACCACTAGACTAGCCTTTATCTTTACTATTTCTCTGGTCCAAAAGTACCTCAAAGAGGTTTTCACTTTGGGACCTCAATGTTTTATTTAAATATTTTTGGCGAAGGGTATTCACTCACTCTCCAAAATAGCCTTCAAGATCCAACATGATTGAGAACCATTTTTTGTGGTCTCCCAATAGAATATTATCCCTAAGAACTAAAAAATTGTAGAAGGCCTCATCATTTTGGAACTCATCAATCGACACATTGGATTCTTGTTGGCCCCAGTCTATTAGTTGAGAATAAAATAATGGTAGTGGATTATGGTGAATAATAGGTTGAAGGGTATAAATGGCATTATTATCAAACAAATTGGTATGGGCTAGGACATTAAAAGGGATATGATTAGAATTTGCTTTGTTATTAGCATCATCATCACTAGTCATTGGTGATGGAACTCGAATAAGATATGTAGGGTCACCCCCAAGCAATTTAAATCCAAGTCCATAGGTTCCTTTATACCTAGTCAAAGAAATTGGCTCAAGTGTTCCTTTTTAATTTGGCCCAAGGCCTCCTCCTTCATAGTCTAAGTTCTCCATGATCTAATTAGGAATGGGATATTTGAAACTCTTATAACAATTAGCCAATTTATCATTATACAACTATGATTTTTCACCTTTGAGTGGGTCTTGTTCTTGGCTAGAGGCCGGTATGAAAGTGATAGGTGCTGGACTATGCAGATGGCCTTTGCCCTTTCTTTGTCATTTCATGAGAGCTTTGGCTTTCAATTTCCAAAGGACTTTGGATTCTATGGAAGCTTTATAATGTGAAAGGTGTCATGGGTCAAATATTCTCTTGGGCCATTAGTCAAGATGGTGTAATGATTAGACATTTCAGGAAGTGGCATGTGGAAAAGTGAATCAAGGGTATCAGGGTCAATGCAATAGGCCTCTAGTGAATCAACAAGTATTGTTTTCCCTTTGTCCTTTTTTCCAACTAGATTCGTGCCAAAATGTTAGTTATAACTTTTGAACTTAGCCTCTAAATGCTTACAATGCTCATATAGATGCAAATCACCTGGAATAGTAACCTCCATTATTGAATGGGAGAACTTGATACACTTCTGCAATGTCAATAGGATTTCACAAATATCATGTATCCCAGGTTTACCCAAAAGTATATTATATGATAAATCAACGTCTAACACATGGCATAGTATATAATGGGTTAAGGGCCCATTGATAACTAGCAAGTTATTGGTGCCTTTTGATTCCAATTCTTCATTATCTTAGGCTTTGTTGGTGATTGTTTTTGCTTGGAGTTCTATTGTTGTGTACCTGAGAAGATTGATGGGCTTTAAAGACACAATATCCAGACCTGATCCATTATCTATGAGGACATGCTTCAATTTGTACCACATTATGTAAACATTGATGTACAATGGATTATTATGAAGTGGGTCAAGGGTGACATATCACTTTGGTTGAAGGTTAATTGTTGGCTTGGAGCTATGTGTCCAACCAAAGCTTGAAATTTGCTAAGGGATATGTCATTAGGAACTTTAGATTGGCCAAAAAACTTAGTCAAAATGTTCTTATGGATTGTAGATGTTTGCAACAAATCTAAAATGGAGATTTATGCTAGCATATTTTACAATTGTTCCACAATGTCAAACATCTTTTCTTGGATAGTAGGAAATGGATTATTTTTAGCTAGAATGGTTGGTTGGATGATGGGTGAAGTGGAAGATGGTTGTGGGCCTGGTATGGTAATCCTTGACTATCAAGCTATGATTACATAATTAAGATTAGGTAGAAGACCATTGTTACTAACAAATGATGGTGGAGGGGGACCATATAGGAAAAGTCTTGATTATTAGTGCACTTGTGTGTGGTCATAAGTGAATGATGAGTTATAGATATAAGGTCCAATAGTGAGAATCCCTGATTGTTGGTTCACCTATATGCAGTCCCAGGTCAAGGAAGGATTATTGACGTGGGTGGGTTATTAAGAATTATTAGAAATGGTCTTGTTTGATTAGTACTTGGTCTTGTATTGACTGAAATGGTGTTAATGCAACCTCTTGTAATATGGCCTATAACCATGTTGTAGTCACGTGCAACTACATGGTAGGTCTGTTGGTTATTAGCATTATTCTAGCATTGGTTTTGTCCATTTTTTTGATGTTGTTGATTCTATTATTGGTTTTATTAGTTTTGCCTTGTTTATTGATATTATTGTTGTTGCACTAGTTTTTGTTGTTGTTATTATTGGTTATTATGTTGGGGAAAGGAATTATGATGAATGGTGAGGTTCTGATTAGATGTGGAAGCTCCATGATCCAATGTGATATCTCCATTTTCCAATGTGTTTCCATCACATGCTTAATTTACACACAATGATACAAATTATGGACATTGACCTAATGATACTTAGAAAATTCATTTGGCTTGTACCAGTTTAGATAGGTAGCATCCTCAAGAAGGCCCTTCAAAATAGACTATTTGATCAAATTAGTTGTGGCAAGTTCATGAAACACAGATTCAAGGGGTTCTCTAAGGTTACTAAAGACACATCGAGTGAGCACATTTATCCTTACAGGATGGTTTTACAAAGGCATAAGTTGTTGCATTTATTACACTGGTTTAGGTTATTATGCTTGTTGCACTTGTTGCATTTGTTGAAAAGTTTTTTGGTTAAGAGTTATGTGCATATGCAAGGTAGGCTATGTAAATAGTGTTTGCAAATTTTAGACATGTCATGACTTAGCTACTCCATTCCCTACAACATTCTTATTGTAATTGAATTTCTTGGGTTTGTCATAGTTATTGCCCTAGGTTGGTTGCGATGCTTATACCTAGACTTGATTCTAATTTTGGCCATTATTTTAGTTTTAATTCAAGCTTTGATTTGACAAGGCTAGTTTAATGATCCCTTTGTTAATAAGGTCTCTTTATATCAACAAACCTTTATCAATGATCTCTTTAAAAGTATATGCATATTATAACTCCAAATTATAATATATCTCATTGTGTAGATTTTTGGTAAACATAGTAGTTAGTTGCTTGTCTGGTAGACTATGGGTAAATCAGCTTGAAAGGGCTCTCCATCACTATAGATGACTTACAAAGCTTTCACGGTTGGCCTTTTGTTTGGCCTATGTTAAATCTAACAATGAAATCTCATGTTTAAGATTATAATAAAATTGTTGCATGAACTTGTCCAAAAGATCATTGAAATCAGATACTAAATTCTTAGGTAACTTTAGAAACCATTCCAATGCTTGACCTACTAGGCTTCTTAAAAATAATAGAAAAAGGTATATGTTGTTATAGGCCACTGGTTAGCACACAATAAAGAATTCCATAAATGGGCCTTGGGGTCACCTTTCCCCTTGTAGTTATCAAACTTTGGTAGTTCATACCCTGGAGGAAATAGTATCTACAAGTACTCCATGTTGAAAGGTAAGAACACACGTGAACCAACTTAAGCTTTTAGTTTGTTTCCCCCACTAACTGAGGGTAATTGCATCCTTCATTTGTCATAGCTCTTATGTAAGGAAACCAGTGGGATCATTGGTTTGAGGTGGAGGTTGTGCAGTCATAAGTGGATTACTTTGACTTGGGTATGAAGGAGGCATTTATTGGGGACTATTGGATTAGCTAGGGAATGGACCAAAAATATGCATGCATGGATTAAGGTGAGATTATTGAAATTGCATGTACTATAGTGAGATATTCTAGTTGGGATTAGGTATACATGCCTGATGTTGGGAATATTGTGGTTGGGATGGAGGTATATAGCCATATTGTGCCTATTGAGGTTGAATAGGGATATGCTACCAACTAGTCATACCTTGTTGATTGAGGGGAACTTATGAAACAAGACCTTATTTTTGAATTTGTGGTGTATTTTTCATGAAAGGCAATTATTTCCTAAAAGGTACTTATGAAACATCAAAACCTCTTAGTTGCATTAATCCCTATTGGGATGTGGATGCATGTTGGATATTGAGCATTTGTCACTGACCAATATTAGTATGTTGTTGGTTATACATAATTTGGTTGTGGATCATCATGTTATTATATGACTAAAGAGGTGTGTTTGTTGCTACCTAGTGAGGTTGAACATTGGTTGCCCCTTATTGAGGTGGCAAGATATTCTACCTCTATTATGAGGGTACATTAGAAGGTGACTATTATTATGGAATGTTACTCATCACTTGTTGGGTTGGAGTAATATGCATCACATTTTGTTGTGGTATGGCACTAGTCATTAGTTGACTACTTAATCTTTGATGTTGGTTTCTTGAAGAAGTAGTTGGTTGAGGATTAGAGGTAGTTAGATGAGGTTTGGAAGTAGAAACTCCTACCCCCTAAGTTTGTGAACCATTCATGGTATTATCTAATGACACATTTCATTGTTGATTATTTATTTATGTACTAACACCATTTTGGTTTAAGTTGGGCGTTACTTGTGTATTATCCACTATGTTCTACTCACTATTCTATGTAGAAGCATAAGACACTTCCTCGATAGTTGGGGTACTGAACATGTTTTATTTTGAAGTGATTTGCATAACTGGGTCTAAACCCTAATTTTATTGACCTATCAACTCAATTAAGACTTTTGTTGAAGGAACTAACTTAATAAGAGGTGCATTTAGAATGGCCATATTATTAAAGTTATGTGTTAGGTTTTGATATGTCTGGTATGTTATCTACATTTGAATGAAGTGGTCCTCCATGAGACCTCTTTATGTGACAGTCATATGTAAATCTTGATATGATATCAGTATAATGTCATTAAGGTTACTAGAAGAGGCATGTTCGTTATTATGATTGTAATACATGTTGTAAGGCCCTCTTACTAGACTTTGCAAGTTTTCATTCCCTATCACTATGACTCTATTAGGTACATAGGATAACAGTATTGTAATGTAATATGGTTGCTATTAAACATTTTCCACAGTTGAAGGTATGCTAGCAAAATATTAGGTTGTTTATTCTTGTTCTTAATCTGTGTATGGAGGTGTGTTAACCAAATAACAAGCTAAAAGGTCTTGACTATGTTCCTCTACTTTAATGTTGTAAGTTGGATAGGAACTTGTCTCCCAAACAACATCATCTTCATAAGGTTCTAGAACAAAGTCCTTTTGTGTGACAACATTTCCATATCCTAGATTATACATGACTCCACTATGTGTATAGTGAGACATGGTCAAATCAATGGCAAATATTTCATCATAAGAGAGATTAGAGTTCTAAAAACTCTAAAAATCTATGTTTGAAAAGACAAAAGGTTTAAACTAAGTCTAAATTATTCAAAGGAATGGAGTTGTATCTCTAAAATGTCTATGTTAAGACTTGGTAAAAATAGTATAACATCAAATGTCTAATGTTCAATGTCACACAAATAAGTTCAATCAAAATGAACTAAAACCAAGATGAAAAACTCTAGGTCCAAAGATGTTCCAAATAGGTATAAACTAGGAAAGGTAAAAATTGATAGGTCTTTTGGCCAAATGAGGCATCAAAGGCTAGGCTCAAACAAGGCATGTGTTAGAAATCTTGGCCAAATGCGACATCAAAATTTAGACTTGAAAAAAAGGGATAATTTTAATCTAACAAACTTGAAACATTTTGGCATAAACTAGTTACTTGATTTTACACATAAACACGATCAAATTGGTATAAGGCACTAAACAAAATACACTTGGAGATAGATTTATTTTCCAAAATAAAGGCACAAACAATATAGTTTTCAAATCTTGGGTTAAAAATTAACCTAAGTTATGTAACCCAAAAGAGAAATATTTGTGTATTAGCCCCTGTGAGACAAGGCCTAAATAGAAATCAATCAATGTTAGAATCTAAACTTATAAAAGTTAATTAAAAACTCAACTTAGGAAAACTTGGGATTTATTAACCAAAAATCTAGGCAAATTTGAAAAACATAATAGTGTTAAAATAAAGTTCCCACAAGACACATATGATTGGTTTCAATAATAATAATTTGAACATAAGACAAGATGAGTTTTATTGAAACAATTTGAGTAGCATAACGGTGTTAGTGATCTGAAAAGGTATAAATAATGTTTTGTTTCAAAATACATCAAAAGATCAAAATTGAATTGATTTGGGCAGTGTAACATTACCCATTTCAATCAAGTGACACACAATATTTTTGACACAAAAAGTCTAAGTTAAATAATGGTGTCAAACGAATGGCATAACACTTCCTAAAACAATGGAGTAGTGTAGATAAACAAACTCATTTATGAAGTGGTATAAAAAATAAAGTTCTAGACACAAAACACCAAAAAAAAAAAAAGACTAAATACAACTAAGTATATTGTCCTAGATCTTTTCAAGGTGTGGCAAGTGGGGTTGACTAAAACTTATAATTTATGACCATTTAGATTGATCCCAAGTGTGGATAACACAAGATAAGAATCACATCAATTAATTTCATGCTGATCAACTTAACATGTAAGGGTTTATTCCTTTGCATGATGATTTTATCATTAGACTGCTTAGTGGAATCCCTTGGTTGACCAAACTTGACTTGAGCCTTTGTTATGAAAGGAGAGGTTAGTCGCTCAACCCCCTAGATTTCATAGTATACGTACTCTAATTTGTATACTTTGACATGGAGCAAGGTTGAAACACTATCAAGAGATGAAGCCCTAGGTTAATGCTTCCATAGATAACTCATGAGAGGCAATGACACCCCCTTCACAAGCAAAATTATATGAAAGAAAAGACTAAGTAGAAATATTTTACGGTTGCTTTTAGATCACCCAAACCATGTGAGTTTTGGGGAGAGCCTAGACACCTTTATTTCTATACATTGGACTAAGCATAAATGCAAGCGAAAACGCACTTTTGGTCACCCAATTTTCCTATAGGGGATGGGGGGAACATACATGCACTATTTATTTTGCAAAAATAAACAAAAAAATTCAAACAAACATTTTAAATAGATCATGATTGAAGTAAGCATTGATTTTAGGCACCAAATTAAAATGTGTGACAAAAATATTTACTTGGCCCCTTGGCTTAAGTGCGAAAACTTGAAAGAATTGCACATAACAACTTAAGCAAAACCACCTAGTTTATTTTAAGCCCTTAAATCCAAATGTTCAAGATTTAGCCTAAATTCATTTTTAAACACCAAAAATGAAGTGTTTAAAAACATTGGCCATCCTAATTCCTTTTAAGCATAAAATATCAAATGTTCAAGATTTAACAAGTTCATTTTAAGCACCAAATTGAATTGTGTGAGATTTAGGTAATTATTTTTAGGTACCCAAAATGAAATGTTAAAACCATTTAAACTTGTAAATTTGTGTTTAATTCACATCTTAGACATGCAAGGGTTAGATAGTCTCCTCCTACTTTGAAGCACTTTTAATGATGAGCAAATGAACATTAAAAAAATAGTCATCGATTTTTTATTTGAAAAACATAGTGACCGTCGTCAGTCAAAACTAATCGATGTTGGTTTTAAGGCAATTGATGTTGATTCATCTAAAAGAGAACCAATGATGATAGTAAAGGACCAATACCAATTGACTAAGACTGATGTCAATCACCTGTGAACCTGAAGGCAAAACCAAATAAGATGAAAACATTGGGTTAGTCCAAAATATGATAAAAACTTCTTAAAACCTGCAACAAAAAGTTTATATAGAGAGTTAAAATGATAGTGAAACTAAGAAATAACTTATAAGAATGATAAAAAGATTGAAAATGCAATCTTTGTAGACCATGTTTCACCCTACATACTGATTGATAATGGTCACATAGAACTGAGCTTGGTTGGGTTGAACCAATGATGGTCATTCAAAACTCATACCGGTTATGCCTGATTGATGTTGATCTCTATGTAGATCTAAGTTAATTCATGAATTAAAAATATGGCAAATTCAAATCTAAAACTACAAATTTAAATATATTCAAGCATTCATTTGTCAATTTTTGAGTTGCATCTTCATCTCTTTTCTATGTGGGATGCTTTTTGTCCCATCGATCATGTCATTTGTGATCAAGGAATCCAATAAAGGTGGTTAGATCATGTGTTATAACAAGTAAGAACACTTGAATAAAAACACAATAATATGCATAACACTACATAGGGGGTACTTAGTGAACAAACAACAAATTACAATGCTCAACTAGAATGCAAAGAACTTACACATTCTTTACCTTTTTTGAATGCTCAGAATGATGTGTTTGGTTGGCTTGTTCGGCTTGTGCTCAAGAAGTCTTTGGCAAATAGAGTTATGTGGTTACTTTTTTCCTTGGCACCATTTTTTGGATCATACTTGCTTGATGTATCTTTATGGATTGTTGCCTTGATGGTTTGGCTTATGATTTTCACATTATAACATTATAGATTTCAATCTTGTCATAAAACTAGCATTATAATATTACTATGCTCAAGCTCTCTAAATGGAGCGGTCTAGGCTTGTATTTATAGGTTTAGAAACTAACCTCAACCCAAGGTGACTTAGAGTGTAGTTAGAGCTTGAAATGGGTTCAAACCTAACCTTGGTGAGTTAATTAATCCCAGTAGAGTTAAAAGATGTCAAATGGTCATGATTAGCAATGAATATGCATGTTGAGATTTTTTTAAATATTTGAAAGCTCACAAAAAGGTAATTATGAATTCCTGTGATATTCTTTGATTTTTTGAATTTCCTTTTTTGATAATTCATTTAATTTCTCATGGATGATTAAATTAGGCATTTGATTAGGTTTTTCAAGTAATTAATTTTATTTAGGCATTTTAGCATTTTAAAAGACTTGAATTAATTGTATGTATTCATTTGCCCCATTTGATAGGTTTATAGGGAAAATTGCATATTATGAAGCCAAATTTGAGATCTTTAGTGATTCTTAGGCTTGATTTCCAAAGGTTGGTAAGAATCAATCTAAAGTCCAACATGAAGCCATTGGTGGCTAATTTTAGGTGTCTACATCTACTTCCCAACAAGGATTCATGCAACCAAGAAGTTCTAATGTTCAACAAGTACCAAGTAGGCAACAATTTCCGTTTGTTCCTAACGTGCCACAAACTCAATGATAGGGCCTTGGTTCACAAGTTCCCCTTAACCAACAAGGTTTGACTAGTCAAAAGCAAGTCCCTAATCAACCTCAATAGGCACAATAATTCACTCCCAACCATATCCCTCCATCTCAGCCACAATCTCCCTAAAATTAGGCCCATATACCAAATCCTAACCAGAATATCACACAATAATATGTGTAATTCTAACAATTAGATCCTAATCTATGCATGCATATTACTAGTCAATTCCCTAGTCAAACCAACATTCTATAGCAAACCATGACTCCATTATACCCTAGGTAAAGTAATCCACTCTTGACTACCCAGCCTCCACCTCAAATAAATGTTCCCTCTAGTTTTCTAGCCCAAGAATTACAACAAATGAAAGATGTAATTACCATCATCCAAGTTGCGAAACAGACCAAAAAGTTTAAGTTGGATGATGTGTGTTCCTACCCTTTCAACATGGAGTATTTACAAATACCATTTCCTCTAGGATTAAAACCACCAAAATTTGATAAATACAAGAGAAAAGGAGATCCCAAGGCCCACTTAATTGAATTATTTGTTGCTTGTCAACTAGTGGCCTATAATGACATTTACCTCCTAATGTTATTTCCAAGGAGTCTAGTAGAATAAGCTTTGGAGTGGTTTCTAAAATTACCTAATAATATAGTTTCTGATGTTGATGATCTTTCAGACAAGTTTGTGCAACACTTATCCTATAATCTCGAGCATGATATTTCATTGGTAGATTTGATGCAAGCTAAACAAAAGGCTAGTGAAAGCTTTGCTAGTTATTTGCAATAATGGAGATCAATTGCAAGCTGATTCACCCATATTTTACCAAACAAGTAATTAACCATTGTGTTTACCAAGAATTTGCATAGTGAGATATCTTACCATCTAGAATTTCAGTGTGCACACACTTTCAAGGAAATCATTGATAAAGGATTTTCGATCAAAATAACCCTTATTAATAAAGATATCATCAAACTTACCTCATCAAAGCAAAACCAAAATCAAAACTAAAATAATGGCCAAAACTAGAACCATGTCCAAGCACAAGCATCGCAACTAACCTAGGCTAATAACTATGAAAAGTCCAAACTATTTAATCATAAAAAAATGTAAGTGGAAATAGAGTAACTAAATCACAACATGTCTAAATGGTGCAAACATTATCTATTTAGCCTATGTTGCATATGCAAATTACTCCTCACCATCAATCACTTTATCAAATGCAACAACCACAACCACTTAAACCATCGCAACAAATGTAACAACCATTACCTTTGCAAACCCTTCCTCTAAGGAGAACTGTGCCTACTCATCATATTTTTAGTGACTTTAGACAACCTATTGAATCCATGTTTTACAAACTCACCATCACCAATATGATTCATTGGCCTATTTTGAAACACTATCCTGAGGGCATCCCTTATCTAGATTGGTACTAACAAAATGAATTATGTGAGTATCATCAGGTTAATGAACATAACTTACATCATTGTGTGCAAATTAAACATTTGATTGAGAATATGTTGGAAAATAGGGAGATAACATTGGATAATGGAGCTTTCACATATAATCAAAATTTGGGTATTTCTCAAAATCCCTTTCCATAACATAACAACAAACAATGGTAGCAATAAAGGCTAGAATAATAACAACAAAAATAGTATCAATAACTAAAATAAAACCAACAAAACTAGCAGCAAAACCAACAACATCAACCAAATGGATGGAACTAAGTCTATAACGATTCCAACATCCAATATACCTACCATGCAGTTGCACATGAGTAAAACAAGGTTGTAAGCCATATTATGGGAGGTCATATCTCCTAATCCAAGACCAAATACCAATCAAATAAGACCATTGCTAATCATTTCCAACTAACCAACCCATGTCAGTGATCCTTCCTTAACCTAGGACCACATACAGGTGCACCAGCAAGTAGGGATTATTACCTTTAGACCTTATATCAATATCTCATCATTGCCCCATGACCAAGCACAAGTGTACCAAAAATTGAGACCTATCCTATTTGATCCCCTACCACCATAATTTGCTAGCAACAATGGTCCCATATCTAATCCCAATTGTGCAATCACAACTTGATGATCAAAGATTACCATCCTAAGCCCACAACCATCTGCCACTTCACCCATGCCACCAACCATTCTAGCTAGGAACAAGCCATTTACTATTGTATAATAAAATACATTTGATATTGTGGAATAATTATAGAAGACACCCACACTAATCTCCATTCTAGAATTGTTGCATACATCCACCATCCATAAGCATATCTTAATAGAGTTCATTGGCCAACCCCATGTTCTTAATGGCATATCTCCAGATAAATTTCAAGCTTTGGTCAGACATATAGTCCTAGACCAACAATTAGCCTTTGACCAAAATGGTATGTCATCCCTTATCCTTTTTCATAATAATCCATTGTACATCGAAGTTGTCATAATGCAACACAAAGTGAAGTGTGTCCTCATAGACAATAGATCGGTTCTAAATATTATGTCTCTAAAGCTCATCAAGCTTCTTAGGTATATTATAGTCAATCTCTAACCAAAAAAGATCACAATCAAGGCCTATTATAATAAATAATGAGAATCATAAGGTACCATCAACTTTCCAATTATCATTGGGTCTTTGACCCATGATACACTATGTCATGTGTTAGACCTCGATTTGTCATATAATATGATTTTGGGTATACCTTGGATACATGATATTCATGTAATCTCTTCAACATTCCACCAATGTATCATGTTCTCCCATCCAAGTACAAAGGTTACTATTCACAAAGATTTTTAGCCATATGAACATTGCAAGCATTTGGAGGTCAGGTACTAAAGCTATAACTAAGATTTTGGCTTGAATCCAGTTCTTAAGAAGGACAAGGGGAAAGAAATACTTGTTGATTCACTAGAGGATAATTGCATTGACCTTGGTACCCTTTACTCACTTTCCCACATATTGCCTCCTGAAAAGTATAATCATTATAATATCTTGGCTAATGGCCTAGGAGAATATTTGACCCATGATACATTCCATATTGCCAAGCTTCCATAGAACCCTAAGTCATATGGAAGACCTAAATCCAAACCACCTTCAATTGAATGGAAAAGAAAGGGAAACGGTAAACTACATAGTCCAACACCTATCATTTTCATACTGGCTACTAGCCAAAAATAGGACCTGCTTGCAGATGATGAATCTTGGTTATATAATCACAAACTAGTTGATTATTACCTAAATGCCAAGTATCCTATTTCAAATAAAATAATGGAGAAGCATGCATATGAAGGAGGAGGTTTTGGGATAAATCAACAGGGTCCACTTGACCCAATTTCTACCACTCATTCTAAAGGGGCATATGTTCTTGGATTTAAACCACCTGGGACTAACCCCATGTATCTTATTCATGTTCCAATGCCAATGATTAGTGATGAGGATGTTGATAGTGAAGCAGAGTTTGATCATAATTCTTTCAATGACCTATCTAATACCAATTCTTTTGACACTAATGCCATTTGTACCCTTAGAACAATTATTCACCGCAATCCACTTCCATTATATTGTTCTCAACTTATAGACTGGGACCAAGAAGAATCAAGTGTCAGTCAACAAGTTTTGGAATGATGAGGTATTCTGCAATTTTCTAGGCCTATGGGATGATGTTTCGTTGGGAGACCACAAATAAGGGTTCTTAATCAAGTTGTCTCTTACAACCTATTTTGGAGAATGGGTGAACACCCTTAGCCACAAATAATTAAATAAAACATTAAGGTCCCAAAGTGAAAATCTCTTTAAGGTGCTTTTGGACTAGGGAAATAGTAAAGAGAAAGCCCAGTCTAGTGGTAAAAACATATTTTAGGCGCCATTAGATAGGGGTGTTAACCCTTCCTCAAACATAGCTATTGAGACCACCAATTATGAACTTGCCTAATAGGTCCGAGTTCAATTTGAAGAACAATAGGCTTTTCATCGAATCATCCGAGAGTTCCCAACAGTGTTTGTTACATGGACATCCTTACCACTTGGAGATTCTAATTCATCATGCTTAGGAGAACTTGAAGAGCCAATCCAAACAAAGGATTCTAATGTTGCAAGACAATTTAAGACTTTTCCAACATGTTGGAAGATGGTTTGACTCTTCTAGTGGAGGACACTATATAAGTTAATGTTAGGACTCCATATGATCTAAAATGGATCCAATTAGGCATGTCCCTCACTAAGGAAGAATATGACACCTTTATAGCGCTTTTGAGGGAATTTATTGATATATTTGAATAGACCTATTCTAACATGCCCAGTTTGGACCTCACCTTGGTTGTGCACCACTTTGTGGTGTATCCTAATGTCAAACTTGTAAAAAAAAATTGCACAATATGTATCCTCGCATTGTTGTATTAGTGAAGAAAGAGTTGGAAAAACTCTTAGAAGTAGGATGTATTTGACTAATTGAATACTCAGAGTGGATCTTAAATGTTGTGTTAATCAACAAGAAGCTAGAAGGGATCAAGATCTGTACTAATTTTAGAGATATCAATAAGGCCTACCCTAAGGACAATTTTTCTCTACCATACATTGACATGATTGTTGACTCCATAGCAGGTTATGAAATGCTTTCACAAATGGATGTATTTTCAAGATACAACCAAATCTAGATTATGTCAGAAGACCAACATAAAATAACATTCACCACACCGTGGGTAATGCTTTATTATCAGGTTATGCCATTTGGTCTAAAAAATGCTAGGGCCACCTACAAAAGAGCCATGATCATCATATTTCATGATATGATGCATGACCTTATTGAATACTATGTTGTTGACATCCTAGGTAAATCAAAGACTAGGGTTGATCAACTAGCAACACTACGAAGGATATTTGAGAGACTGTGTGAATACAAGGTCTGACTTAATCCTAATAAGTGTGTTTTTGGAGTTACTTTAGCTCAATTACTTGGATTCATTATGTATCATAAAAGCATTGAATTTGATCTAGCCAAAGTAAAATCCATTACCCACATGCCACCACCAACCAATTTGAAGCAGCTTCATAGTTTATAGGGCAAGATTCAATCCATTAGACATTTCATATCTCAGTTCGTCGACAAATGCCATCCATTTACACACCTTTTTAAGAAGGGTGTTATATTTCATTGAGATGATCAATGCCAAAAAGCTTTTCAGCATTTGAAGGACTATTTTGGCAATCCACTTGTTGTATTGCCTCTTATGCCAGGAAAGTCATTCTTATTATACCTATTAGCTATAGACAAAGCCCTATGGGTACTTATAGCTCAACATGGTGATAATGTAAAAGAGAATGTTATGTACTATTTAATCTATACATTGTTTGTGTATGAGCATAATTATACACCCATTGAAAAATCTTGTTTAGCTATGATCTTCGCAACTCAGAAACTATGACATTACATGTTAAACAACAAGACCATGGTTATTTAAAAAGTAAATCCACTCAAGTATCTTTTATCTAAAATATATTTACAAGGTTGTATGGCCAAATGGATCCTGTTATTAAGCAAATTTAAGATAGAATATGTCAACCAAAAAGAAATCAAGGGGCAAGTTCTTACAGCTTAGCTTGTTGAAGCACCCCTTGTAGTTATAGAGTCACTAACATTCTAATTTCTAGAAGAATCCATTATGACCATCATTGAAACACCTCTTGAAGAGTAACACTAGAATCTATATTTTGATGGATCATTTACATCACATGGATCATGGATAGGGCTTTTGTTCATTACCCCATAGGGGGGTCTAATCTCTAAGTCATGCAGGATCATCTTTTCTTATACCAATAACAAGGCCAAATATGAAGCACTTGTTGTATGGCTTTGATAGGCAGTACAATGGAACATATAACATTTAAAGGTTTATGGTGATTCTCAGTTAATCATCAAGTAGGTTATAGAACATTTTTAGACTAAATATGACAAGATGGTTCCATACAAGGCCTTGGTCGACACTCTCAAACAATAGATTATCGATATCCAATTTGAACATATACCAAGAGCTATTAATAGAATAGTAGATGCCATGGACACCATTGGATCTTTGATTTGACACACAGATATGACAAAATAATACCAGTTCCTCATTGAAAATATGTTAACACCAGCTCATGAACCTTCAATCATCGCCATGATCTATGATATTGTTGGTCTCAACTCTATATGGTATTCAAACATTTACACCTATCTTCATGACCAAATAATGCCACTAGACCTATCCTGTAAATAATTCAAGACCTTTCTCCACCATGTTGCACATTATACTTTACTTAGACCAACTCTTTACCATCATAGTTTTGATGGATCTCTGCTTCATTATTTAACTTTGGTAGAATCTACATTTGCATTATGGTAAGTTCACAAGGTATATTGAGCCCACACCATCAAGGTTGTCCTATCTAAAAAGCTCTTGTGTACTGGGTGTTGGTTCCCAATTGTACACCTCTATTACTCAGCTTTACACACTTAAAGAGAGTGGAAAGTAAATATGTAAAACCTACCTAATATGTTATTGTAAATGGGGAAGGGTATGACATCATGAATGGACTGAAAGTAGAAAATGACTGGGAGGCACCTAAAAAGGGTATGGCCAGTTCCCTGCTACTTTTGGCTCTAACTTAACTAAGGCAAGAGGACATAAGGGGTAGCTTCATTCACATGAAAGGATTCAATGATTTAATATTCATGGGGATTGTTGGCATAAGAGGATACAAATTTGATTGGAACACAACCAAGCTTGCTCAATCCACCTGGCAAGGGTTGTCACACAGAGTGAGCAAATATTCTAGGCTAGACAAAAGCTACTAAAGATAGATATAGACATGATTACAACTTCCATTCTAAAGGATATTTAATAATATAGGGCTGAATAAAAGATTGAAATGTTGATCTTTAATGCACAAAATGTAAACACATGCTAAGTATATAATATTTACATGCTCACAGGCAAAAAACACTTTGGATATGTAGAGGATGTGTTATATGCAGGGTAAAACAAGGTAGGAAAAAAGCATTAGTTAATAGAGATTAAAGTGGAGGGTTAATAGATGAGCACAAAGAAATTCAAATAAACTGCTATGTCACCTTTAACAGCAAATGTACCACATATCTAAAACAAATGAAACTAAAATCATGCACAAATGATATCCTTCATCAACCCCTTATAATTGAATACATAAGCCTAGGACTACCCTTAAAAAGGTTATCAACAACCTATTCCCAAATCTCAAAGTAGAAAGGATTTTATAATATAGATATACACCCTAAATGACCAACATAAAGATGAATATAGTAGATCACCAATCAACTAAGCATGTAAAACATGGCATTATACTTCAACAAAAGAAAGAGAATGGAAACCACAAGTAGAATTCATTTATCAATTGAATTGGAAATGAATCCAATGTGTATTGAACAATATTGTAGATTAGTATCATGCAAGAAAATCCTATGACAAGGGAGACATATATTATGCTCTCAAAGCTTGCCAATGATTTTAAATCAGAAATCAATTTGGCACCAGAAGTCTTACATAGTGAGAACTCTTTGAGGCCATAGCTCTTGACTCAAAACAATTTAACCAACCCTTGTAAAGGGACATACCCCCTTTACTTGTACTACTGAGCTAAGCCTAGCATATTCCTAAAGATGATCAAATGGAAGAATCCTTCACAGGCCTGGAGTAAATTAGACTTTGTAACAAACATGATTCCTCAGATTATGTTCATGCTCCTATGATGATGGAAACTTGATCCTCCACTAAGGTAGAATATTTCTAGTTATCCATGTGGAGAATGATCCTGTAAGGGACAAAACAAACTTTTGTCCTCTTACACAACAAACAAAAATGTCCCTTTCCAATGTACATGATTACATAAAACTACCTTGAAAGGGATGTGCCACTATTAGGTGAAGTACAATGGTTTCCCAATGAGAAATGAGAAAAGAAAAAGGGAGAGAAGAGAGAAGTGGCACCAACTCAGAAGAAATTGAAATATCCAATTATGACCCAAAGTTAATCTAAATAATGGAATCCTTTGCCAACATGTTTTTATACCTTGTACATATTTGATCATGGGGGTGTGACTCCCTTAGTCTGGACCTGCTTGGTATTTAAATTTGACTTTATACTCCTCAAGCCAGGTTGCAATCTTCTGAAGCATGGTTTGCTTCTGTCCAATGAGTTCCTTGAGCTGGTCATAAGATTTCTCAAGTGACACCAATTGCTTTATCTTATTAACATCAAAGGACTCTTGTGGTGCATTAATGACATTATTTAGAGTAGTGCATACTACCTCCTACCCCAAATCACATGCACCATCAAGGTTCACCATCTTTCTCAGTGTGGCATTTATCTCTTTTGTTGCAGTCTTGAGGGATTGCTCTTCTTTTAAATTGAAGATGTCATCTTTGAGTATCATCAGAGAATGCTTGATTACTAGTTGATATTCCTTGGGCCTTTTGTGATCATTTGGAGTAATGATCTTCTTTACAATCAAAGTGTTTATGCCCATCTTATAGACATCATCCATCTTTCATTGAGCTTTTTCCCACTTTTTGGTATCTACCTCATAGGAAAACATATGGGCACACACTCCCTTTTATTGTCCACTATGTTGTTCAAGCATTTAAATGCTGAGTGGATTATTTATTCTGCCCTAGTGCCCAAGTCTTTTTGCCATTCTTATGTTTCTCATTCTCTATTTTTCAAATCATCGATCTAGCCAAAGTCAAATAATGCAAATGAGAGATGGAGAGGACTTAGATACATGATGGTAGTTGTAGTCACTGCCTTAGGCTCACTCAGTAACTTTTGTAAGCATTGGATCATAGCTGAATTTATTGCCTTCAACTCCTCCATGGTGGCTTTGTCTTTATCCATTTTGAGGGCCACCATGTTAGCCAAAACCTATGAGTTATGTTTTAGCTCATTCCTTGATGGCTCCCCTAGACTGTAGCTATAGATAGTGTAACTCGCAAGGTGAGCATCCTTCTTTAATGCACCTAGTGGAGGTATGGTTATCTCCACATTCCTTTCTCTTATAGCGGTGAAGGTGGTCATGGAATGTGTTTTGGCCTTTTTAGGGGCCTTGGCCTTATGTGCCTAAGTGATCTTCATTACGTCGATCTCCCTAATTTTTCTCATAATGTCCCTTTTCTTCTTGACCTATTCTTTGACCCAGAGAAGGGGCTTGGTCTGGAATACAATCGATGTAGTGGACATTGATGCTAGCCTCAAGATAGTAAAAGGTGGTGTCATCAAAGTGCTTAATATAAGGAGTTCCATAGGAGTGGGTTATGCGCTCAACATAAACTGCTCAATCTTTTCATCACTCTCCTTCTCCTCACCACCTTTGTCTACTCCATGCTCCCTTTCTAGGTTTGGCTCTATCCACTTTAAAACTTCAAACTTTGACCTAAGCTGATGAGACCCCTTGAGCAACTTCTTAATTGAACTCCCTTGTTTAGCTGACTGGATAGAAGGCTACGTAGCTGCTTCACCTTCTTTATTTTTTGGAGCCTCAGGCATAGATGAGGCTATGGTGATATCCTTGTTGTCTTCAAGTGAATCTATACCAATCATGGCCTTAGGACCTTTATTTTGGGTTGGATCATGAACCTTGATGTGAGGAAGGAGAATTAAACTAACTTTAATTGATGCAACACATCCAAAAGTACCTTCTTCAGCATCTTTATTCAAGTTATATTATTCCTTATTTGTTTATGTATGGGTCGGGGTACCCATTTGCAAGTTTTCTCCCTCACCTTCCTTTGCACTCACCTTACCCTTTGGTGCTTTACTTGACACCTTTGGAAGGGAAGGAACATCTTATGGTACCTCCTAAGCTTTATATAAGCCTTCTTTCTCAACTAACACTCCAAAATTAGTGGTGACTTGAGTTTCCTACTCTCGCTCCACTTCAGTGTTCTCATCAAATTTATTCAACTCTTCAGCTCCACCTTGATCACCTTGGCCTAGTGAATCGGTGATGACATTTTCAACAAATGTCTTTGTATTTGATGAGACTATTTCTTTTTCCTAAGGGGCCTGAGCTTATGTGGCCACCTCTACTCTGACCTTTACAACATCATCAAAAGATAAAGGATCATTTGAGGTTAGAATGTCTTCCTCATTACCTTTACCCTCTACTCTCGAGGGACCCTCTTCTACAAATAGGCCCATCATTGGCGCTTTTACTAAGGTCTAGGGTCTTTCCCTTAGAATTTTCTACCTAGTTTTTACTTGCAGAGGAGTGAATGCACGTTGCTTATTCATCACCTTGGTAATGGGAATACCTTCATTAGAGTCTTCATCGTCACTCATATCCCTCAAATTTTAGGCATATGAGTACTGATCCTCCTTCCTTTTTACAGGGAGTTCCATAGAAGGTAGGTCTTTAAACACAACATATTTTTTCCTCATAGGAAATCCACTTTGAGGTTATAGAGCCCTCTTAATTATCTTTTGCTTGGGTTGCTTTCTTTCATCCTCACCTCATTTCTTCCTTGATTATATCTTTGGGGGAAGGGCAACTACTAGCTATTGTGTTGGTGGAGTAGGTGGAATAGTAGTCAGATTGGCCATTGGAATGGCTACTAGAATGGTTGGCATTATTGAGGCTCCCTCTACCAAAATGGATATGGGGTGGGAAATAGCCAATGTGACCTCCTTAGTAACAATCTTGTCCCAATTTTTGATCAAAATTGTTATTTTTGAGAAGGACAGTCTAGCGTTGGACTGTGATGTTGTTATTGATTCCACATCAATTATCTTGGTGAAATAAACATCAACAAGATTTCACTTCCCCTTGCCTTTCATTGTTGGTGGTGGAGCAAAAGGATCACTATTTTATTCTGGGAGAAAACCTTTTAGCTCTCGAATCTGTCTGAGCTCTTGGAGGGTAGGGGTATCATACATACCAAGATCAACCCCATGTCCTTCAACCACCTGAAGGTTCTTATTATAATTTTAAATGCTCTCCAAGGGATGGAATCATTCTCTTTAACATTGAAGTTTGTCTCTGAGATAGCTTGGGCTTCAATATTGGTTGTATTATATATTGTAGACAGTGTCATCTTATCATCTGCCATATCTTTGGGAATGGGAGTGATATTGTAAGCAATAACTTGTTGCACTTTTAGCCTCATGTAGTCCAATTTTCTTACATCCTCCTCAGTGGTGCAATCAAACCAGATATCTTCATAATGTGATTGATGTAGAATCACATTGGTTACCATGTTTAGCAACCATCTGATATCATATTTGGGCCTCGTTGGTATCTTATTAATTGCATACTAACCCATTTATTGTTTCAATCCCTTTACTTTGGCAATATAAGGACATGAATAATATCCAATCATAACTGGAAACTTGAAGGGATTATTTATCTTTTTTTTTACTATCAACTTGTATGGAGGCACAATCTATCAACTCAGTTCCATTATTGCTAACTTATCATCTAGGTATCTTAGTAATTTATGTGGAAACCTTAAGTAACCACTTAATTTGATATAGGTGAATGTCCTAAATTAAATATAAGAGGTGCCATATCTTTCAATTATTTCCTTGGCCACATTGGACATTCTATTGAGGCTTCTCAAAGGAAATAAAACTTTCATCATAATGTTGAAGAAGCAATTGTAGACCCTACAAAAATTCTTCTTGAAGCCATCCATAGTGATTTCTAGAAATATCTCATAAATTCTCATCCCATTGGGGTTCCTTGTGAACCCCTAGAATGTCATATTGTGTACCAAGTTGAACATTAAGTAAGAGGACATATAAAATGTACCTATGAATGCCTCTTTTGAAAGAATTGTGGCCTAGAGCTGCATCATTTACCTATGTAGATTGTCACTCAAAATGTTGACCCAGTCTAGCTTCTTCTATCTCTCTAACATATAGATTAAGATAAAAAACATCCAAGGCTCAAATTTATCTATGGTAGGCATCCCATAAATCTTGGTAGCCATGGCAATGATGTACTAGGGCAATTCATTAAATTCTACCAACTTCAAACTTTTGGACATTCTAGAGACCTTCTATCTTCTCTTGGCTAGCCAATAGGAGTTGATAATGTCCCAAATTGCTTTGTCATTTTTTTCCACATACTCTTGGCATTAATTCAAGGAGAGTGTAATACTTTTGGGTTGGGGAGGAATTCTAAGCATGGTGATGAGGGCCATAAGGGTGAAAAAGCAAATAACCAACTGGCTGCCATTGACGATGGTCCTGGTGTTTGGTTGATATACCCTAACACATGCACTAACCAATTTTGGGTATGAGGAAGCCAAGGGGAATGTTACCACAAGGGTGATGTAACTCATGCCAACATTATAAACTATTGGGATGGGGTCTAGACATTGTAACACATTTAATAGGGTTGTAAAATATAACCCTAGGACATATGTATCTTTAATCCCATCTAAGATATAAATAATGTTTCTCTTCATAGAAGTCAAGGATGCCATCATTTTTCTCTATCTCTCTAGTTCAATACTTTGAACAAACCCTTCACTAAAGAAACCCTTAAAATACCTCTCAAATCCTCTCAAAGAACACAACACAAGGAACTAATAGAACACTTACTATTAATCTAGAAGGTTGCACACAATGTAAGCTAAAAATCCATGAATAATTTACCGTAATCACTTTCTTGCACTGCACGTAGCTAGGGCACATAAATAGCTCGAAGGCACAAATGGAAGCTTTGAATGCAAAGGGTAAATGCAAATGAAGGCAAATGCCTTAGTTATAATCCTTTGCATTTTGAAATTAGGGTTGCCATAAATGCTTCAAAACATAATGGATAATTACCAACTACCCTCTTTAAGTCATTTGAGCTTCTTTCAAAAAGGAGAGAGAAGGTGCAAATATTTCCTTCATGCCAAAAAATTCTCCTTGCAACACGTGGATGAATATAAGCAAAAATTACATTATGGTATCTTTTTAGCCCTTCAAAGACTTTTGCACTTTTTTACTCATTATTTCCTTTGGTGTAGTGGTACAATGTGCCTCAAGCTCCTCATGAGATGTAAGAATGCCATGTGTCATTATTCAAATTTAAAATCTAGGCATTCAGGCCTTCAATGACCTTTTGAACCTTGATCACCAAAAGGTAAGTGAGGCAATCTTCAAAAAGGGGCCAAAACCTAAAAGACCCCAAAGAGCTACCATGTGGCATCACTTTCTTTGCACGTTCAGGCACTTGGGCCCTGGAGACCTTTTGCACCTTGCCCACCAAAAGCTAAGTGGGGCAATCTTCAAAAAAGGCCCTAAAATTTGTAAAGTTCCAATAACCCACCATGTGTCTAACTTAGATGTAAGCTCAGACTCTCGATCACTTTTTACCTTTGCTCTAACTTTCTTCATTAGGGAAAGGGTGTGAGAACCTCCCGACCCCTGATAAGATTCATCAGAGTCTCCTAGGATAGACATGTGTCCTTCATTCGATTCATCAAGCAATTCCTCACCTTAGTCATCAAAACACATTGAAGGTGCAACTTGGCAATTTCATTCGAGGCCCTAGAATTTCTTTTTCGAACATAAGGTAGTAAATCTATGCATAGAAAGAGGCTTGGCTACACTTCCATCTTCTTACTACGAATCATATCACCATGAAACCTTTGGTTGAACCCTACAATTCCTTTGGAATTGTTGAAAATGTCATCCATCTTCAAAAAAATGCCCTTCAAACTCATCACTGTGAACAAAAAGTGCAAAAGAAAATAACCTAAAAACACTTAAAAGGTAAGGTATGGAATTCTTTCAAAACTTTTGGAGCAGACAAAATATTCGATAAAAAATAAGTCTTCAGAGCTTTTTCCCAAGACAAAAATCTTAAAGATTTATTTCTATCAAGCATTTTGTTCATGCCAAAAGGCCTGAAAGGTCGAGGGGATAGCACATTTTTAATTGGCAAAAGCATGACAAAAGACTTAACAAATTACGAACATGAAATTTGACCTCTCAAAGGAATATATAGAGATAGGACTGGGGCTAGTGACTTAAACATTGATACTCACCCAGTTTGGACTCGAGCATTTTTACTAACAAGGGCCCAATTGCTCTAGAGTAATTTTGGCCACTAACACTGGGTACTATTGGCCAATAATGGATGCAAATGTAGCTACATATGTGAAAAGGTACGATAAATGTCAAAGGCATGCCAATTTGATTCAATCCCTAACCAAGACTTTGAAACCAATGTTTACACCATGGACATTTCCTATATGGGGCCTTGATCTCATAGGGAAGATAAAACCCACCTCATCTAATGGCCATAAAAATATCCTTACCACCACCTAAATTTTACTAAGTGGGTTAAAGTTATACCCTTCACTTACATGACTAGAAACAAATTTATAAATTCATCTTTAACCATCTCATTTGTTGATATGATATCCACTCTAACATTATATCTGATAATGGTGGATCATTCAAGAACAAGGATGTCAAATCGATATGTGTCAAGTACAAGATTACTCAACATTTTTATACAACATATTACCCATAAGGTAATGGCCAGGTAGAATCATCTAACAAAACCATTCTTAACATCCTTAAAAATATTATCAATGATGTTGGTTATGATTGGCACCTTTGAATAGTCTATTCCCTCTGGGCATACCATACCAATCACCATATTCTAACAAGAGCCACTTTGTACTCATTTGTTTATGGCACTGAAGCTATTCTTCCCATTAAGGTCGAATTACCTTCTTTGCACATCTCTTTAAAGCATTTCCTGTATGATAAAGACTATCAAGTTTCTCACATGTAAGAGTTGGAGTTACTTGATGATAAATGCATGGCTATCATTAACAACCTACAAGCATACCAGAATTGACTCCATGGACACTACAGTCAGTGCATCAAACACATAAGATTTGAGCTTGGTTATCTTGTCCTTAAATTTAACCAACAGAATACCATCGCTGAGAAAAAACACAAAGGCAAGTTTAAACCTAACTAGATATGACCTTTAATCATTATTGTAAACTATGGCAGTACAGCATACAGGATCGCTACACCAAATGGAGATGAACTTGATGAGCTTATGAACATTATACACCTCAAGTGTTACTTCACTTGAGTGATCTGGTCTATTATCTATGAGGCCCATTTTAGTTGTACCATAATATTGACATTATTCCTTGTAGCATACCATATATTGTTCTCCCATACCTTTTCTATTGACTAAGTTACTTTCATCCTTCCCTACCCAACCCTTTAACCTTGGTTTCATTTCATTGGTTCTAAGGCCACTTTTAGCATGAAGACTCTGATTAAGTTTAAGTAGTTGATTCATCACTCTAGATAGAGGCTATATTTTTGGAGCAATATGATAGTGGTTTGGCAGTTGCATCATTCATTTCTTATTTTGTTCTATCCAAACTGTTCCTGATTATAACTGCCTCTGGGCAAATCCATGTCTCACTTTCATGCTACTAAATATAACCACCTATGGGCAAATTAGTATCATTGACTTATGTCATTGTTTCCTAATTATAACCACTTATGGGTAAATTAGGCCAATAATTATTTATCATGCCTTGAAATATTACCCTTGCCATGCTTATACCATATTGTGTCATTTACCAATTGTGCCTATTTTGCTTGAATTGGCTAATACCTAGTCTGATTCTTCCATTATAAGGTAAAAATATAGTGATTTGAGGCCCCATACTAAGACTATGTAGATAGTGCTTGATCCATGTTGAGGTCAGCTCAATCACCCTTAGCCACGCTCTCACCATTTTATGAGCAACCTAGCCCAAGCTCTCACAATTTTGTGAGCAATTTTATGTTTGAACACTCTCATTACTTTGTGAGCTTGGACCATTTAATATCTTGTCATTCTCAATTGAGTTGAGATACATAAAATTTTCCAAAAGCATTTGTAAAATTGATTTAAAAAATCCTAAACATTGACCACTTCTTTGCCTTAAGGATTTTGGGATCCCTAGCTATTTCACAAGAAACCACTTGTCATTTAGTTTCCCATCCTTATTGGCCTTGCATTTCATGCTCTTGCCATTTTATGAGCCCATTCCCTTATTCTTCCATCACATGCATTATGTTTTTCTTCTTATCATTATTTTCTTTTATCCTATTTCTTGGGAGAACTACATTTGGCCTGAAGTTTCTATTGGATATTACGTCTATGGAACTATATAGAGCATCCACTTGCCTAGTGCATCTGGAGACAACTCAGCCACCCCCTTCCCTTTCTTTTATTCCCCCATCTTTTTTGATTGTTTGATTGTCCCTTATCATCTAGGGGAACTGACCATCATTTTGTACGTTCTTTGTTTGCACTAACATTGTGATTAACCATTGTTTGTTGTTTGTTTCCTTTTATTCTCTTTGTTTTGTTTCTTTCTTTCTTTTCTTGGTGTTTTATTTGTTTGTTTTCCTATTGTGCCTTGATTCAATCTACGTGTGTTCATTAGGTGATTCCCTACAAATTATTCTTGAATCCATCCATATTCATATGTCCACATTGTCATCATGGTTTTTATCACTGGTGCATTATTTTCAATTATTTATTGGAATGCATGTCAGTCCTTATGCATATTTTGACCAAGTTATCATGGTGTTCTATCATGATGCCTACCATCATGTGCTACAATAAAAATTCGCTCTAGGAGTCTACACAGTAATGATATACTGATATATCTCTTTGGCACCATCAACATTCTTGATCTAATCTAAATAATATCCTACACAGAGTAATTACACAATGAAAGAATTTTCCTCCTTACTAATTTGGATGGGCATCTCCCTCCTAATAGGTTTCCTAAGTTCATCTTTCTCCTCTATATCAATTTTCCATGAGATTCCATGTCATGTTTGCCACTATTGGGGTATAATGCTTATAACCACCTCTATGCAAATCATTATATACTATCCCACTTGCATTACTAATGATTTTAACTACCTTTGGGTAAACCATTGGGTTTCCATCCATTTGAAGGTTAATTATTATAGCCACCTTTGGGCAAATCATTATCTTTCTTCTACCCAATTGGGGCACATTTTCATTATGATAATGCTTATAACCACCTTTGGGCAAACCATTATCTTTGTCTACCCAATTGGGGCATGTTTTAATCCTATCAATGATTCTAACTGGCTATGGGAAAATCATTGTTTTTCCCTTTTAAATAATTATAACTACATTTGGGTAAATCATTCTCTTGTTACCCTAAGCCTTTTTCAATGATTATAACCACTTTTGGGAAAATCATTACCTTTTTTATCCACATATGTCGATGATTATAACCACCTGTGGGAAAATCATCTTATTTGTCTGCCCTAACTAGGGTAGCTCCATATGCCACTGATTATAATTACCTATGGGAAAATTATTCTCTTCCACCCCATCATTTCATCTTTTTGGTCCCATCATTTCTTTTTTTTTAGGGACTGATCAACGACCCCTTTGTCAACCATTCCTTCAAGGGGCACTTATAGTTCATCCATCATCATTGAATTCATAGACATATAGAAAATTTTCATTATTTGAGATGTTACTTTCCTATAGCTTGAAACACATTCCTAAATAGGGATAAATTGTAGACACCTAAAACTAGCCACTAATGGCCTTTGATCAGACTTCAGATTGGTTCTTATCAACCATTGCAAATTAAGCCTAAGAATCACTTAACATCTCAAATTTTATTGTGAATAATTCATCAAAGATTAGAATCATATTGAGAAATCCCTATTTAGGGTATCCTAATGTATGTAATCATAACCTCAAACAGATTCATCCCTAATCATCTTGTAATATCACAATAATCAATTTAGCCTGTGGACCTATTAAGTGGGGCACATGAACTTAAATCAAATCTTGAAAATGCTCAAAATTTAATCAAAATTAATTAATAAGATAAACCAAATTAAGATCCTAGTTAAATTATCCATGTGCAATTAATGAATGAATAAAAAAATAAATCCAAATATATGAAATATCCTAGCTTTTCATGATTACCTTTTGCAAGTTGTCAAGACTTTTGAAAAATATCCAAAAATAGAGACCCATGCCTATTCATTGAAAATAATTACTACTTGACAACTGTTAATTCTACTAGGGTTATATTTAACTCACCTAGGTTAGGTTCAAACTCATTATATGTTTAAAATCCACCTTTACTCATCTTGGGTTGGAGTTAAATCCATTTCATAAAAATACAATGCCTTGCCTATTGAATTTTAATTTATTTTGGTGCAAAGTTATCATGCACAAATGAATTCAAAGCTTTGATAATAGTAGTTTTATAATGCAAAAATGCCTAGTAATTAGTGTTATAATTCTTAAATATAGAGCCAAGCCACACCAAGCCAACACAAGACATAATGGTGCCAAGGAGATAGGGAGCTACACAAACTCCATTGCTAAAGACTCTTTGAGTGCAAATCGAGCAAGCCACTCAACAAAGCATTTGGATCTCTCAAGGAAGGCAAGAGATTGTTTGTCTTTTGCATTTTAGTTGTGATTCCATTTATATTTTGTTCATTAAGCTCACCCCTAAGATCTAGGCTTATAAGTGTTAGTGTTATTGTCTTTTCTTTGAGTTTTATTGCTTGAACTAACATATTATTAACCTCCCTTATTATATTCCTATGATCATAATAACTACATGAGTCTAAGGCTCTCTTCTAGATTATTGCCTATGTAGGCACCATCATTTGATAGTGGGTTCATTGAGGTCAGCTTGACACTATGTGCAAACTAACCCATTTTCGCTAAGGTCACATTAAAGATGGAGAGTTAGGGTTTTCCCATTTCATAAGGACCAATTTCCATGATCCAAATCTGAATGCTCTAGAGCAAAGGTGAAGTAAAACCCAAAAGCATCTAGGTGGTCACATCTTATTTCAATAGATATTTTGTATATGACACTAGCATCAAACCTAGATAGTAACACCGATGTAACCATCCCAAGATGACATTATTGTCTAGAGAGCTAGAGGTGTCAAATCTAGAATCTAATGATTGTTCTAGAATATCCTTCCTACTTGCTTTCAACTTATTATAGATCCATAACTGCATTAACATCAAAACAAACTAAGTACTTCACTTTTTTATCATTTATATATTTAACATAGTTTTACTTTCCATATTTTGGCTATTTTAGCATAATAAATTTAGTGTATGCTTATATTTGAGTTTATAATCCAATTGGCTTGCTATAGATATTATTTTCACCCTTGTGCCATTTTACTTATATACACCCCTTTAATATATAGATAACCCTATTCTAGATCTATTTTAGGCTTAAACATTTGGTGAACAAGAGATGAAATAAGTAAACAAGATAAAAATAAGGCTTCCTCATATAATAATGGTGAATCCTTAAAAGGTATTATAAATCAACCAACACTTATCAATCCGCCTACATCTAGTGGGGGCATAGACAAGATTAAAAACATTAAATAACATGATTTAAAATCCCCTCATGCTATAGATCTACAAGATGCATTGCATAATCCTCTTGCACTTGAGATCTCTTTTCACTCTTTACCAACTTGATTTATTGCACCTAAGTTCACATTTTAGGATGGCAAGGGTGATCTTGAACAACATCTTCAAAAAATTTATATGACATGCCTTAAATATGCTTCTAATGATAAACTTTTAACCAAATTATTTCCAAGAAGCCTCAAGGACTATGCTTAGAGGTGGTTCTATGATTTACCTCTCCAATTTGTAAAAGCATTCAAACCTCTTGCTAACTAGTTCCTAGCACACTTTTCTATTAATAGTTTTGAAAAGGTTTCATATGCCCAAATTAC
Organism: Torreya grandis; assembly: GCA_037957365.1. NCBI lineage: Eukaryota > Viridiplantae > Streptophyta > Pinopsida > Cupressales > Taxaceae > Torreya > Torreya grandis. Next base: position 2,144,171 of record JARHVA010001948.1, read on the forward strand.
CAAAATCAAATAAGGAACCAATGAACCTATTAGTGAATGTCTTGAGGTATAAGACAATGTTAGCCAAAATGACGAATCTTATGGCAGACAAAGAGTTGCAAGATAGATTCAAGCAAAGTCAGCTTGCACTTTTACATGAGTCCATTATTTTCAAGAGGTTAAAATATTTTGATGATTTATGCCATGTTGTATAGGGCCAGGAAATGAAGGTTATATCATTAAATAAACTCAACTATGTAGCAAACACACCATTTGCATCTACATCTAGTACCAAATTCACAATTGAACCTAGTTATAAGGTAAAACCTTTTGAGTCTAAAAAGGAAACAACCACCATGGTTAGCATAGTTTCACAATAACCTAATCGACTTGTCTTATGTAATGCACCAAAGAGATAATTTACATGTTTATCTAAGCCCTTAGCTTCATTACTCCTATGGTTGGTAGAGTGTTAGCTTATATCTCTCCCTCATCCTATCAATGTTGATATGAGTTTACCTCTACCCAAAAGATATGATGTGAATGCTTATTGTGATTATCATCAAGGACCAGGATATTCTACAAGCAAATGATTCACCTTGAAGCATAAGATCTAAGATCTTATTGATGATCAAAATATTATATGTGAGAATCATCCAAAGGAATTAGGTTCACAACCTAGTGATCACCATAAACATAAATTATTTAACAATCCTTTACAAGACCATTCTAAGAAGGAACCAAAAGTCCAACAGGCATATAATGCACATCCTCCTCCATCACATTCTGGGCACCCACTAGATGGGGTTATTGGTACTTACACATGACATATACCTCCTATGGTTTAGAGTCCTTTATTACTTTCAATGATAGTGAAATTAAGAATGATGACTCTGATCTTCATTCTCTATTTATTTGAGCATACCTTGATAAACACCCCATATGTAGTGTTATGATTGATAATGGTGCAAACAAAAATATTGCACCATAACTTTACTTATGCACTTAGATTATACTCATAATGATTTGCATCATTATACCATATCAATTTGAGCATTTGATGGGACCTCCCACAATGTTCTTGGCAAGAATTACCTACCGTTACAAGTTGGCCCTACACATATGCTTACTACTTTCTTACTTAACCCTTCCATATGCATCTTTGATATATTACAGGTGAGGGAAAGATAGGAGTGACTATCCATGACCTATATTTGAATGCACCAAAGTGAAGGTGAATCAAAACCCAAAAGTATCCAAGTGGTCTCATCATTTTTCAACATATATTCCATACAAGACATTAGCATCGAACCTAGATAGTAGTGTTGACATAACCATCCTAGGTTGGCATTACTATATAGAAAGCCAAAGGTGTCAAATCTAGAATCTGACAATTGTTCTAGAATCTCCTTCCCACATACTTTTAGCCTATTCCATATCCATAATTATATTAGCATATGAATAAGATAAGTACTTCACTTATTTATCATTGATATATCTAACATAGTTGTACTTTTCATAATTAGACTATCTTAACATAATAAATTTAGTGTATGCTTATATCTGAGTTTAGCATCTAATTGGCCTCTTATATATATGATTATCACCCTTGTGCCATTTCATTTTTATGTCCCCTTTTAATATCTAGATAACCCCAATCTAAATCCATTTCAGTTAAACACCTAGATTATAACTTGGGAAATATGACTCATTGCATGTTCCTTTAATAATTCATACCTATAGATGTGTTGTCCCTATTATTGATAAGGAAATGGGAGAAAATAGGGAAGTTTTACTCACTCAAATTCTTGACTGAATGCCTTTATTACTTTGCCTTGTGATAGGTATGAAGTTTTTAGTTGATGAATGAATGAGAATTTATCATGTATTTATACCAATCGTTTTAGGAAATATGTTGAAATAAAGTATGTAGGTTGACCATAGGAAAATACATCTCATTTGTAAATTTAATGACTTTATGGCACTAAACACTCATGTTGGCACATGACACTTGTGTTCACGTAGGCATCTGATTTTGATGCAAGTGTTCAGGAAGTAGGAAAATAGGTATAGATCCAGAAATTGTAGTGATAGCATATAAGTAGGTTTATAGTATTCTAGGAAAGATAAAAGGCTTGGAACATCAAAATAACATTGGTCAGACTAGGAGATAATCAATAGGCAAAAAGATATAGTAGATGCAAGCCTTTCGGTAGTGGGAAGGCCTAAAAGTTGAAGGTACATACATGATATGTATATGCCAAGTATACAAGACTGAAGTGTTATATAATTTAGATTTAGGGTCTATAATTATGTAATTATAGTTAACGTTCAAACCTTTTTCTCTTTATGGGTATCATGTTGTATCTTAATTATATTTCATTTATGTGAGAAGGAAATGTATTGATATGTTGTATTTTGTATGGCCCCCATCTATTACAACCATAGTTGTCCCAACTGGAATGTCACCTAATGAGTGGGAGGAATGACCCATATGTATGTATCAACAACCTTTGGTTCATAAAAAATGTGTAGAATGATATTTCTAATGGATTATTTGAAATATGTGCCATGTCATAACTCATTGATATCATGTTCAAACTATCATATAGTTTTAATATTTCATATGTTTTTCCATTTATCTCCATCAATCAAGATGTGTGTCCAATAGTCAACCTTTATGCACGTTGTAATAGTGAAGGACTCTTGTCTTTACGACTTATGAGTTCTTCTTATTGGAGTTTTAGATGTTACTTTAGAATATAATGAGTTGTTCTTATTTAACATGTGTCCATTAAATAATGCCTTTGCTCTTATATCTTTGAATATTATTTTGTAATGTTTCATAGTGATCTATGTCATGTCTTGTGATTCTTTAGTGATCAAAATATGATTTTCCCTTTTGACGTGAAAGACACCCTATTGCTTGATGCTTATTAGTTAGTAGTACCATTAAATTATTGTCAAGGAGTAATTTTAATGTAGTACTTAGTGTATCTTGAAGATTTTTTTAATTATAATGGTACATGTGATTGTTTAGTTGATAGCTCAACATTATTTAGAAAATTATGCCCATAAACTTTGGAATAAGATGAAATATACAACTGCTCTTGTTCCCTAGTCATCCTTGATTTTATAAAATTTTAGTTTAACAGTATTTGTATTGTAGGAGAATCATGGCATGATATGATATTATAACTTGATATGTATTTTGAATGTATTGAGAAATTGACACTATTGCTTTCCCTTTGTCGGATTGATTTTGAGTAGGAACTTTTGAATTGTCAAAGCTCTTTGCATCTAAATTATCTTGATATTCTCCAAGTACAACATGTGCAAACATGTTATGAGATAAGTATTCATCTAGATCAACAAAACTAAAATTTAGCTTGTGTAAATGATCATCTATCATATTTTGCATATCATTCTTATTATCATTTCTATCATACCAATATGTGATGATGTAATTAGGGTCTTCCAAATTTGCCAAGAGAAGGATATCTTTAATTTCCCTTTTATGTTCTACAATAATTTATGGTTTTGTCTTTGTAGATTCATTAATATTTATAACTACTTCTTTGTCATTTAATTTACTTGATTCACCTACCACATATGTATGTTTATGATCCTGTGGGATGTGTTAAATTGGTAGTATTATGGATTAATCCCCAAAATGTGCTTAATTTTGATTAATATCTTGTGCCATTTTACAATAGTTAAAGGGAATTTCATCTTTAGGAAATGGGTATGAATAGTCATCATGTACGAACTTAATACATCAATGCAATATGGATGGTATTGCTTCCATGGTGTGTATCCAAGGTTTCCCCAAAAGTAGATTATAATGTAAAGGATTAAGCATGAATTGATATACTATGGGTATCATCTTGGTTTCTAATCTATGATATGGTTCCAAGTGTCTAGCGTGGGGAGCTATCGAACCCTCTTATGGTTTGATCTAAATTTTGAATAGCATCCATATTTACACCCATTTTTGTAAGAAAGTAATGTTGTAGATATCTAAACTTGAACCATAATCTATCAATACTCATTTGTCTCCCTTGGTTAGAGTTTCAACTCAAATGAATAATGGGATATTTTAATCTATAATGTGCTTAGGAAGAAGGTCTACTCTTTCAAAGGCAATAAATTTATTTGTATCTAATTTAACCTTTTATGGTTTTACACATGTAATTATTATGTTTGGTTAAAAAATTGAGATGCCTAAATAAGTTAAATAAATTTTAGTAATTAACCTATTAGTTTGTTATGACCTTTGACTTCTTTTGACTTTCTAATAATAAAAATAAATAGGGTTAAATAGAGACTTAGCTAAAAATAGACTATCCTAGATGATCTAGGTTCTTAAACTTGAGATTTGAGCAGTTTTGAGTGTCACAATTAGGATTATGATATTCATCTATTCATTAGACAGTAGTGCCCAGTTTGGACAATAGCACCATCTATGTGTAGTTTTTTCAATATGGTATTAATGCCCCCTTTCTAGGACTATTCATATTTTTGGGGAGCTCATGTGCCTATATGTTCTATTCCTATGTGACAAAAACTTGTAGCTTTATATTGTACCTAGAGAGCTTGATTTGATCTACAAACCCTTTCTCTTTGTAAGTATGATATGAGTAATAATTGAGTGTGTTTTAGAAGGATGGATTGGACATCCTCAACACCCAATTATGTAGAGAGTTGCCTACATACCAATACTTTGAGGAGGGATCAAGTCTGATGTAGTTCTCCCACTTAGTGTTTGATGTATGTATAAGTGAATGCTAGAATGAGAGTGGATTTGGATGCCTTGAATGTGATTGAGCTTTGAATGCTTGAAAAATACACTTAGTGCTGCTATAGATGGTAGTATGCAAAAATTAGGGTAGAATAGGGATAAACTACCTTGATTTTGCACAACTTTATATTTGTTTTGAATAGATTTTGCATCTATTTTCCATCTACTGAATAGAGGTGGATTAGACTTGTATTTATAGGGTTATATTGCTTGTGCAGATAATAAAATGAGCTTAGGCTAACCTTCAGAGGGCACATGTTTAAAAAAGTATTCATTGGGAAGAATTGGGACTAAGGATAGTAGCACCTAGTTTGGGACACTAGCACCATGTGGCTTAGTGTCTCAAATGTGGTGTTAATGTCCTTTTGGCAGACTATTGAGAAAGTTGGATTAGGGTTAGAAGTGATAGTTTAGGGACTATGTCTTGACATGATATAAGTGAATAAGGTTTGATGAATGGTTTGAAATGAAAGTCTAAGGCTCTAGAATAGGTTTTTGGTAAGCTTAGGGATAGGGTAACTCAAGTGACACTCTTAAAATCTAATTACCCCTTTTAGGTGATTACATTTTCCTCCCATTTATGCTAGTAATACAACAAAGCAAAATGACTAGTATAAACTAAAAACAAGTGTAGATGGACTTACCTTGGAAGTGAAGACTATGTAGCTGAGTTTGAATATGCAAATTTGGGTCTGTGTATGTGAAACATGATCCAAAACAATGTCTTGTAATGAAACATGCAAAAATCAATCCTTAATAATGAGATAATCAAAAGCAAAAGACTATGATGAAATGAAATAACCGAATAAAGAGAGAGGAAAGGAACATATACACCTTGTTGGGTATATGAACCAACGCATGAGCCTAGAAATAACTTATGTCTATGAATAGGCATAGCGATCATACATTGAATAACTTGAACTAAGTTGATGGATTGTTCAATCCTCATATGGGTGGCTAAATAACTCAATCTACTTTTGACTTCATCATTGCCCACCCTTGCTTTGGTGGATCCCGATCTCTATGAATAGCTTGGATAAGACTATAAGTGTGTTAAACCCTCTAATGTAGGTGGATCAATGACTTAAGTAGGTTGTGAATCCATCATTGTCCCTTGTGTGAAGTAGATTCATATGTAACTTTACTACGTAAAGTGTTGAAAGTATCTAACTGAGTAGTCTAATTATCTATTCAACTATGTGACCAGTAGGGTATATTAGGAAGCTTTGGGCCACTCAATAGTTCCAACCATTATAGATGGAATAAGGCAATAATATGGTGAAAAACTATAATGTAATGTCAAGTATATATAACATATAGAAATACATGGAGTTTGCCATTCCATCTAATCAACCTATTTGAAGCTAGGTATATGAAAACTATGTGTTGTGCACATGCCCCCAATCTGGTATATGAGAATACTAAATATGAATCAAGTATGTAATATTTGAATCTGTGTAACTGATTTGAATGTATGAGTGATTATGACACACATGATGCCCCAAATCTAAGTAACTAGTATGAATCTAAATTGAAATTATTGAATCTAAGTTAAATATGAACATAATTGCCAAACCTGTGACTGTATCTATGGAAATCTATATTGTACCTAATGTACTAGTCTGAATAATGTTTATTATCCTAAAGCTAGGGATATTAGATAGTAGTGCCCTATAGTGGACAATAGATCTTGTGGCATTAGTGTCCCAATATAGGCACTAACGTCTGCTTGATCTAATCTCTGTGTGGTCTGAACTGATTGTTGAACCTCTATTCTATTTTGTGTCTACCCTAAGTCTGATCACTGTAATTGAGCCTATGTGCTGAAATGTATCTATGAAAAGCAAAAATAAGAACTTGATCTCTATGACAACCCTCGTAAATGACCCCTCTTTTGAGGTTAGTTTTGAAATATGTGGAAGAACTACCCTCTAAAGAAGTATCTCTGCAAAATGTGCTAGCTAGAGCATGATATTCCAATATAATGTACAAAATGTAAATGTATCTAAGCAATAGTAGGAAATGTAAGATGTATGTCATAATGTAGCATTAGACAAGGGTGTCAAGGTAGATGTAAGTAATGTATAATGGTAGTAAAATCTGAGTAAGTACTTAGGGGGATCGGGCATGATGTCTATCATTGCTCTCAAGTAGTATAGGTAGATTCATGAGATCTCCCATGGCATTGAAAACTGGTATGTGTGTATAATAAGCAAATACAAGTGTCATGATGTAGAATCATACAAATAAATAAACATAAAAACATACGAGGCACGTAAAATTTAGACTAAGGAGCTACAATACAAGGGACATAGGAACATGTCACTAAATCTAAAATTTAAAGATATACAAAGACATATTCAAATGTCCACATAAACAAACAATAAGTAATTTGGTGTATAGCCATTTAGAAAGACACGTTCAAAAGTTCACATATAAAATCATAAGAGAGCACACACAAGGGACACGGGCACATGTCCAATGCATATAGGCATAGAAGTGTTGTAGAAACCAAGGAACAATGGCATATTTAAATGCCCTCAAAGATGGAAGAAACATAGTAACACAATCAAGTCTAATCTAGGAACTAAAAATGAAAGCATGTATAAATATGCAATACAAATATATGAAAATGTTTGGATGCTTATATACTGAGGCTAACTAGTGATAGTCATAAAAAAAACATGAGAAATGAAGAGCAATAATCAATATAAAGATAAATCAATGCATAACTAGAATGTATAGTATGAAAAGATAAAACCTGGTTATAACAACTATGTAGGAGATGCCGCCAAGTGGGTGGATGTATCAATGTATGAACCTGGATTAATGTAAATGCCCCCAATGGATAAATGATAGTTGGTTTGGATAAGTACAGTGGACTGAAGTCCTATTTGGAATCTAAGAGCACTTGATAAAAATAACTAAAGCATATGTATGATAAAACTGACTGTACTAGGATAGCTAACAATATTCAAGATCTGACAAGTAGTAGAAATGTAAACATAATAATGCATACAATCTATACAATTTCGCATCTCCAAAAAACCTTTATTTACCATTCCCACACACCCTCATGCTAGTTATGAATATGATCCATTCTAAGTTGCTATCAGTCACCTACAGGAACATTCCAGTCTATATTAAATCAATGCAACCTCTATCTTATCCTAGGATTTGAATCCCATTTAAGTCAGGTGCACTTTTTTCCCCCTCTTTTCTCCTTTTTAAGTATTAGTTATTGGAAGCCAACATGGGTGCAAATATTGTTAAATTTGAATTCAAATGTTACTTATAAATTTATAAGTGTTATACTCCATTGGATTAGAAGGAAATTATTAAGATATTTATCATTGTTTGAGATAACATTATATTGTGGAAAATTATTAGAGCCCTTGCTAAAGTTATCCCTATTATGCAATTTTTATTTTATAGTTTTTCATTATCGATATTTATGTTATATAATAATTAGATGGATAGTTAGTTCGACACTAGTCACTAACCCTGACACATTCCCCTAAATTGTTTATCATCAATTTTTAGACATAAA